>OY997384.1:2308432-2497719 GCA_963921505.1 Phakellia ventilabrum
TAATTGGAGTTGCTTTTGGAGGAGCTGCATTTCTATTGCTGACTGCAGTTCTGTTCTCTGTAATACTGGTGTGTTACAAAATCCAGCGGAAACCGTATGGGCATTCATCTTCTGCTGATATTGGAAGAAGAGAACGACACTTAAAAAGATCAAACTATAGATCAATGGAGAATAGGGCCTTGGAGGAAGAATCAGGAGAAGCAATTGAGAGTATCAGTCGTGCAAGACTGTCCAGTAAACACAGAAGGGCTGCTAGAGCTCTTGCAACTCCCTCCAGTGACGGTAGCTTTCGGCATAGTTTTAGGAATAGAGGGGTGAGTATGATAGGAAAGTAGCTACCAAGGCCCTTTTTGAAAGTGTTACGTGTCTTTTTATCCTGCAGTATGCAGACAGCAATGGATACAGCTTAGTTGGGCCGAGTGAAATAGATACAAACAGTCTGGTGGAATCTGCTGACACTGACCACCAGCACCAAGAGGATGAAGCTTCAGAGGATCATGCAGCAGAGGTAATTAATTTAAAAACTCCCTTTTTTGCTGTAAAAAGCTATACAAACATGATGTAATCACTACAGATTACAAGAAGCACAGGCGAACAAAAATCTTTATAGTAAGACGATAAGGGATAGTATTTTTGATATAGCTAATGCCCTCAAGACTAGGTCCTCAAGTAGAATTTTAGGTAGCATCAAATACAGTTACCAAAGTTTGAATGGCTCTGTATGCATGGTAACTAGCTAGCTATTCAGGCGGTGTTTTACAGACTTTTCTTAGTCAATAGGAGAATCAAACAATGACTGAGGGGCCATCTTTGGGCATGTATGGTGCATGAGGGCTACAGTTTAATACATGCACTGCATATTCACTACAACCCATTGGGCAGCAGTTAACCGTTGGCATGCATACAATAAGCATCCTATAGCTGATAATAGTACAAACATACACGACCTAAAATGCTACAGTTGTATCAACTCCATTATTCTGCAGCCAAGCACTATAACAGCTTCCATAACACAGTCAGCATCAGTACACTATGAATACACTAACACCTATGAAGGTACATTTTGGATACCAGCCAATCAAGAGGAGGAGCTTAGGGCACAGTTTGGAACTCTCAATTTACGTGAAGTATTGAGAGATGAGCTGCAGTAAGTGTCTTTCCTGGCATTCGCTAAGTATAGCTTAGAGCATAGATCTGCCCATGCTCTAGGCCATTTAGTATATGTACACATTTCCTGTGTTTCTAGAGCTTCCAATGCTCTATGGGATTCTTACCATGCTCTATGAAAAAATACTATACCATGTTACTATAGTAAGTGCAAGAATAGTGTACTGCATGGAATTGATGCCTGACAGTTGAATATTATGATGATTTTCTTCCTGTATCATTGCTTTTTCTCATCGCCTCTTGCCTCTAATTTCACTAGCTATTGCTAGCCTAATTTGTATAGGTTTCCCCCCTATTATAATAGGAAGTAGCTATAATCCACATTATTATATAATCATTTGCACAAATATATACGTCACTGCTCTACATGGTGACACTTTTTCTTCAGATGCGGTTAATATGTTCATCGCTTGCTTGCTTTGTTCTATACGCCACATGCAGGATTAAGGGACACTTGGGCAGTGGACAGTTTGGAAATGTGCGCAAAGGCGTGTGGCAAACGTCCACAGAAGAGACGATAAATGTGGCAGTGAAGTGTCTTGCAGAGGGCTCAACAGAAAGGGAGCGGATAAAATTCTTGCAGGAGGCAGCCATCATGGGCCAGTTTAAACACCCCAACATCGTATCCATATTCGGAATAGTTACTACATCAGAACCAGTAAGGAACTACTACGATTTCGATTTTACTTTAGGGTACAGGAACCATGTATGTATTGAACAAGGGTGTTTCAATTATGTATCACTGTACATATACTAAATGGCCTAGAGCATGGGCAGCTCTATGCTCTAAGCTATACATACGGCTAATAGTACTTCATAAAATTTCTATGGATGTATATTAGAGCACTTTAGTCTACATCCTGTAGGTTAGAGCTCAAGGTACTCCCCTCAGAGATTCCACTGCGTTAATAAATTATGCTCTCTACACCAAACAGCTGATGATTGTATGTGAAGTAATGCTCAAGGGAGACTTACAGCACTACTTGCGTTCATTGAAGCCAAGGTTAGTAACAGTGTAGCTATGCATGGGAGGGATGTCCTTTCAGGTATGTGGTAAAACTGTATGATTATGAGTTTGAGGAAGCTTTGGTCTGGGTCTAGTGGGACGGTGACTTATGGCTCTCTTGCCATTAGACTTCACTTGATTACTATGTAGATTTTAATCATAGGTTAGGCTAAAGTGTTCCTTATAGTGCATACTGGCCAGCAAAGAGTGGAATGGTCTGCACTTTCATTGAGCTACTTGATGCCTACTCTGAGTGTGTCTCATGCTGAGCACCTTAGCTAGCAATACAGTGAGGCAAAAAATCTGACAGTGTATTAAGCTAGTTAGCTACTTGGGATGTTTTTACTTAGCTAGCTATAGCTAGCTACTTGAGACTTAATAAGCTTCAGTCAATTATTCTGACAACTGAGGTAGCTAAGCCTGTAGCTAGCTCCTTTTATCATTTTGTTAATATTGCTTTCTTCAGCTCTGGCAATATTGCCCAAGAAGAGCTCGCAGCCACACTTCTTAGCTTCTGCCGACAGGTGGCGGCTGGAATGGGGTACCTGGCACACAAGTCCTTTGTACACAGGGACCTGGCAGCAAGGAACGTACTTGTTTCAGTGAATGATGTCTGCAAGGTGAACGATTAACGTATAGACCATATGCTCGCAATATTATGGAGTACTAGCTACCTAGGGATGGCATGGAAGTAACACATTGGTAAGTCACTAAACGGGCAAACCGTTTATATTCTGATTCTGATTGTTTCACAGCACCAATTATGGCTAAAGCCATTACAATGATTCAAACGCGAAAAAACAGCATTTCTCCCGGGGTAGCTAGTGCACTCACACCATAGTGTTCTCAAAGAAATCAAACTGTTTGGCAGTGACTCAGGTTATACTGAATCACTCTACCATGCCCAATAGCTAACATCAGAGAAATGATTTTCAAAAGAAATAGCCAGTACAGCGGAAGCCACATAGCTAACTAGCTACTGTACTAGCTACACAGATTTTTGGGAAAATTGAACAGAAGTGCATATTAGCTATCTATGGTAGTATCTCAGGATTGATAAGGAGTTGTTTTCAAATGTAGGTAAAATATGTTAGCACAAGCTTGACCTCTACAATCTTTTGCCACTCAGACGATAATTGCTAAAGTTAGCTAATACCTTACTCAAAATATAAACTCTGGTCCTTATCTCTGGTATTAATTGACAGAGGCAAATAATGCTTAGCCTTGACCCAGCCTCCCCTCGCAGCGGTGGAATTGAAGCTGCGAGGGGAGGCCTGGGTACAAGGTTAAACAATGCAGTCACCTTGCTCTAATTGCTTGTGATATCCAAGGTTTGAACTCACTAGGGAGTAACATGCAGATTTGAGCACCTTAAATCTGTAGAAGCCATAGAATTCTATGATTTTACTAATTGAATTAACACGTTCAGCAAACTGTAGCAGACATGACTGATGTAGCTAGGTACATGCATTCAGCTTTTGAGAGCTCAGCATCAAATCGCACAGCAATATACGCTACGCGCCGTTCTGTTCCGTTCGGTTCCGCGTTGCCGAAGTTACGCCTACACCGGAAACGCACCTTCGAGCACGAGCTCTTCTGCTGGGACGATTATAATACTTGGAGTGTGCTTTATCATTACAGTGCTGGACCCAGAGTGAGTTGTTATAGCTAAGTCATAATAGTAAAAATAACACGGATACGATTACTGTCTACTGGTACTACTAACCTCCATGATGTGCATTAAATAGAGCTAGAACCCTTTCGCTCTTACTGCAGTACGACCAACCAAGTCCACATTGCCAATATTGTACATCTTGTTACGATGTACTGCAGTTTAGCTATCGTCTGAGCCTAGCGTAAGCAACCAATTATCGACCACATTTTGGTCCCCACCTCATATCTCAGTCCAGGAACGACTTGGAGACTTGATTCTTGCACCAATCGAGAGAGCGATCGCTGACAAGTAAGAATAACCCCTATTATTGAGCACACGCGCTCACTGATTACCACTTTTGAGTAGCCTATTCAAAACAAATCATCGACCACCGCCATCTATTATCGACCGTCCATACTCTAAACTCTGTGCTTGAAAAGAGTTATTGACTACCACGCCTCCTCTACCAGAGTATTACCCAAGTACCTGACTTTCCACAAGAGCAGTGTCCGTGAAATACAATAAAGTGCAACAGGTCAGTCTAAGCTAAATGCAGCTGTAGAATGGGTCAGCTTGGCTAGACTACTATGTGCAGCTTCCAGCGAAAGTGCTGACACAGCAATTTTGTGGTGCGCTTTCAGCTAGCGATCAGAACTTGCCAAAGCAGATTTAATACCTACAATTCTTTCGCCATCTAGGCAACACAAAACTAATCTAGCTTGATGTACCTTGACCTACTGAGCCTGCAAACTTCCAGTAGCTTCCACTGCGCTCGTGGCCATTGTAAACGGAATGACGTAACTTAGCACATGTGATAATTGCGGACAGTACATAGTTAACATAGTACTCTTTGCTCTATGGCTGCCTTTGGTGTCCATTCTACGGCAAGTAAAAAGCTTTTCCTGCAGCCAAATATTTCCTACAATGTATTTCACCATGAGAGCGTAGCTACATGAAGTGCCAAGTATAGTAATTCCTCCATCTACACACCACACTTTATGAGATTGCACAGGATGTAGTGTACTTTGTGCTAATATTCATATGCTCACAATTCTACTGCATCGCAGATCGCAGACTTTGGTCTTTCTAGAGATCTTCAAGATGAAGAGTTCTATACATCCAGTGGTGGCAAAGTCCCGGTAAAATGGACGGCTCCTGAGGCACTCTGCTTCCGAACGTATTCCACTGCCAGTGATGTGTGGAGCTACGGCATCCTTCTCTACGAGATTTGGGCCTTGGGTATTAAACCATATCATCATTTCACCAACAAGGAGGTAATGGTGTATACTGTCCCTCCCCCCCCCCCCCCTCCCCTCCCCCTCATGGGAAGTACTGGGAATATTCAGTGTATGTATTTTTGGCTGTTAAGGTAGGACTTCCCGTATTCTTGGATCCCCCCCACTTTTTCTGTGAATAATTACTGAGATATCATGGGGCCTTCCTGACATTAATTAGGTTCTTGGCTTTGTTTTGGAAGCAACAAAGAGGGTATGTCACTGAACCTGATGTGGAAAGTGTCACTCTCAACATGTTTGAAGTGGCAATATTGATGTTTTGATGTGATTAAGTGGTGTCTTGAAGTCGTCTTTCATAGTTATTCAGCAGAGGGGTGTTAGATGCCTTAGTAATTTGGTGTAGGCTTTGATCAACTTGGTTGGAGATTTGAGTTTATGGGAAATCATGCTTTTCAAATCTCTGTAGGTATAGCTAGCCTAGCTACCTGCAGAAAGTTTTAAGATACGACTTCCCAAAGTAGCTAACTAGCTGTATGTTCTATTTCTGCTTTATAGACTCTGAAGAAGATTTTATCAGGCTATCGGTTACCACCTCCCCCTGGATGCCCCCAAAGTATCTACAGGTTGATGCTGCAATGTTGGTAGGTTTTGTGAACATGGTCATTAAAGCTATAATCATAGCTAGCTAGCTATTGTATGCATGCATGTTTGTCTGTGTACTCTCCTTTATCTTCAGGATCTCCGTCATTATAATGATTACTCTACCCCCTTGCGGGAATTGAGTTGCATTACACTGCTCAGCTGACCGTTCGGCCATTCCGAGGCTTAGAACAGCGGTCATCACTTTCCTGCTGCCGAATCAGCCTTACCCGCTGCCGAATCAGCCTTACCCGCTGTCGATAAACCTCCCGCCAATGTTGCCTCTCCTAGCTACCACTCCTCTGGGTTGCTGCGCACGTAGCCTTTCCAATTGCTGCCGCCTCTCTGCAGGGCGACTCTATGGTAGTGCATAGTCTCGCGGGCCAGCCCCCTTCCGCATTCTGGGAAGTGATCTGGCAAACGTGTTTACTGACGTTTGCAGCGACGTTCTGCTGGTTGTGCTCCAATCAGGTTGCAGATCTTTGTCACATGATCAATTATCTTGTGATCATTGGATTCTCAGCCTGAGGTGCGAAGTAGCTGCTAGTTCAAGCTATCTATGGCGAAACAAACGACCAATTGGAGTGCAGCGGCGCTGGGTGAAGCTATCGTGAGTGCCGCGAAAGAGATAGGATGCGAGTCTCTCAAGCCCGAGCACCTGGCACTTGCACCTACTTCATTAGCACGTTGTACTGACTAGACACTTCCGAATTATACTACAAGGTTACATAATCGCTTACATTCCAGAGTTGCACAAGCTGTATAACGCGTTCGCCAGACCACTTCCCAGAATGCGGAAGGGGGCTGGCCCGCGAGACTAGGTAGTGCATGCTCTTGGTTCTACTGCACGTGCACGAAAGCAACGCGCCGCGCCCACAGGAAATATGTTGCAAAAATACATACATACATACATTCATACATACATACGCAGGGTCTCCATGCAACATGATTAGTTGCCTCGCTTCCCGCTCAGCAATTATTATGTCGATTTTACACTTTGTATGCTGGTAGCTTAATTTAGCTATATACACAGCAGGTAATTGTGGCCGTTCCCATTTGCAGGCATCCTGACACAAACTCAAGACCTACGTTCTTCAACATCTTGCTAGATCTGCAGCGTCCAGACTTTCAGCTGCTTAAGTGGACCCTGGAGGATGTAGCAGCTTATAGGGAAGAGGCAAGAACTATTGGAACTTCAGTTGAAGTGGGACAGGAGCTCTTTACTGAACTTCAACAGCTGTACAGCCAGACAAATGAAGATGGTGGATTCTAATGATAGTCACAATATTGCATTATTGTGTAAATTAAAACAAAAACACCTGTGTGAACTATTAATACCAGTGTCATATATTGCTAACACAAAAGCTGATCCCCTTCTCGATATTTCGACGGGGGGGCATTCTTGGGGGGTCCGAATTTTTCGTGTCAGGACTGTCACGTACATGTAATATTTGGACCCCCGAAATATTCGTACCCCCGAACTAATTATAGCCTAGCCACACCCACACCTCGTACACGTTTAGTGTGACGTCATAATTGGTAAGGCGATACTACCTGTGTCAAATTAAGTCAAGCCCATATAAGAGAAACTACATGAACCGTCATGCCATTATATAGCCACAACAGCCTTTAGCTACTTTGTTAACGTAACGTGTACTCACTGAACCATCAAAGTGAAAGAACACGCGTACGGTTGGACTTCAGTCAGACCGATCGGGATCCTGGCGTGGCGGAAAACTAAGGTGAGTGTACCACTGTACAGCTACATAATTTCTGGAGTCATGTTTCCCCAACACGATCTATGTGTTTTATAAAGCTTGCTCTATTCAATGCTAGGTACACGATAAAGGGGAGGGGCTAATGGCCAACGGGTTGCGTGCAATATCTGAAACGTAGGGCTAGTTCTAAAAGTAGGCCATTTGCTAATTGTTCCAAAAGCCCTCCTATTCACACCTGCCATGATGTGATTATACCATAGATAATATAGTTATGGAGTTATGATTATACTGTTATCTGCTCTGCCCTTAAAGCGAGCTTTTTCACTCATTTCTGATACAGAGACAGTCATGTTGGTAGCCAGCGCACTCACTCCAAGCCCAAGTCCACGGAACCCTAATTCAGGGGAGGCGAATGAGCTCACCAACTTTCAGGTTTTAGGCATTGCAAGTGCAGTAGGACTAGTACTGTCAGTAGTGATCTTCATCCTTGCATCAATGATTCTGTACCGGTGTAAGAAGAAACACCACCACCAAAGGCAAGACAATTATGTGCCACTTGCCACCAGAGAAGATGGCAGTGCCCACATACCCCAGTCTCTAGAAAGTTGTACTTCTCAACCTAATGAAAACAACAGTTTCTCTGTTGATGAGTTAATGAATAGTAGCAGTGCTATTTCTAAGGAAAGTAAAGCAGGTGGGCAATGGCACGGAGGCTCCTCTATTGCTTTGCTTCCTTCTGTAATTGAGAGACATCATGCACAGGAAAACAGTGAAAAGGTGAGTAGACTGGACATAATTATGTGTGTAATAATAACGAGTATGCATATGAGCACACTGCCAAGCGTAACTACAGCGGGTCACATGAGGGTGTATTAAAGTACCACGAACAAGCCGAGATTCAGAGATAATGGGTGTGGCTGCACTATAATGGCCGGTATAGCAACATACCTATTACATGCATGTATGTATATATATATATAGCCACATGAGGCATAGTGCGCTTGCATATCCCTAGTAATCTAAGGATGCATGTGTGGGACACACTATAGAGGCTAGGGGAAGTGGCAGATCCAGACAGTTTTCCGCTTTGCACTGCATCACGTATGAAACACCCTTTTTAAAATCCTGGCTCTGGCACCATAGATAATATACGTTAATGACACCTATAGCGAGACTAACGCTGTAGACCCTGAGGTTCAGTGGTCACAAGATACAATACATTGCTGTTGGGAATTTCATGTTAAAATTCTCCGTCAATGCATTTATTTAAAGGACTCTGAGTCAACAGAAGTCCGCTACAAATATGGAAATGCTACTGAGGACCTTTTTTGGGTGCCAGCCAGTCGGGAAGATGAGCTCAGGGCTCAACTTCTTGACCTTCATGTGCCTGAGGTTCCAAGAGCGGATATAGAGTGAGTATTTGTAGTGATTGTGGATGTACTTAGGCATTGCTTGTCAATGTGTGTTCATGTGTTACATGTAGTTCCGTTGTTCTGCCCAGTGACTGTTGAGAGGTGTAGTATGTGTAGTATGGTGTTTGTCTCCTAGGTGATATCTAGCAGTTAACAGGTGTTGCTAACTATAGGTATTTCCTTTGTGTATTTGCTTTGTCCTTGTATGGTTTGCTAGTAGTGCATGGTTTGTATGTGTTGTGTTCAGAAAAGAAAAATAGTTATCCTGAGAGAGAGTAATCCAGTATAGTAGTCAAGTTACTTCCTTCGGAGATGTGTGGCTAGATGGAGTTAGTGACAGCACCGAGGCGGTTATAGGATTAGTGCAATAATCATGGAGGATCGTACAGTTATTACAGTATTATTACCTCTTCTTGATTACTGCTTAATGATTTCAATGGTTGTAGCCTGAGAATTAACTGCTTCTGGAATTATACATGTATCTTCTGGAGAGATGAAATCTCATATTTCAGTACAGTCTATGATATATACAAATCACTTCTGCAAGTGCTAAATATTCAATTCTCTCCTAAAATGCATTCAGAGTCTATGAGGTACTTGGAAGTGGGCAGTTTGGAATGGTGCATAGAGGAGTATGGCTTGATTCTAAGCAAGAATTAATAATGGAAGTGGCACTAAAATGCCTTTTGACTCGCTCAAGGGAAGAAGAAAGAGTCAAATTCTTGCAAGAAACAGCCACTATGGGCCAGTTTAAGCATCCCAATGTTCTTGGAATAGTAGGAGTGGTCACTACATCAGAACCTGTAAGTAAACTATAAACAGTGTGGGCTTATTTATTTTATGTGCGTGAATCCATTAAGTATGTCCCATAAGCACGGACGATGAGTATATGAATTGTTTGCTTTGCAGTTGATGATACTGTGTGAAATAATGCACAAGGGAGACTTGCATCACTACCTGAAGTCACTGAGAACTAGGTATGCATGGCCTGTTTCCAAATGAGAAGAACCTACATTTTACTCTATACTCTGTACGTACCTACAGTTCCAACGGTGCCTCCCCGACTACACTTGCAGCATTGTTTCTCAGCTTTTGCCAACAGGTGGCATCTGGGATGGCATACCTGGCATACAAATTGTATGTTCATGGGAACTTGGAAGCAAGGAATGTGCTGGTATCATCTGGTGATGTATGCAAGGTGATGGTGTCTTTCTGATTACGTCCGCATAGACGAAATTTTTTTTATAGTAGTGACCAATTAGAGTAATTTGCCTTTTTATTAGTATTACCTTTGTCGGGAAAAAACATTCAGGCTAAGGTGTCAGGAATATTCCTAGTGGAGACAATAAACCATGAAGGCTGTCTCTCCAAACCTAGGCAAGTATGTAACATAGTTACAATGGCCTAATTGGTGGCACTTTCAGGAAATGGTGGCATCTTCAGGAAAATCTTGGCCTTTGTTCACGAATCTCATCACTGAAGCACCTCTCCGCTGTGGCTTGGAACACCTCCAGAATGCTTTAGAATCAATCTCAAAGCGTCCATAAAATTTTCCTGGGTAGTATGCTACCACTCAAGTGAATCCCCCCCCCCCCCCCCACCCCTTCAAACGTCTACATATGCCCTTGTGTTATGGGAGCCAGCATGGTTTGAAAAAAACTTGTAAGGGACTGCATTCGTATTTCCTCATAACAGATTACAAATTTTGGCATGTCAAGAAATTTGCAGGATGAAGAATCCACTGATACCTGTAAAGTCAGAATCAGATGGATGGCGCCTGAAGTCCTCACATTGCAAAAACACTCCACTGCCAGTGATGTGTGGAGCTATGGGATTCTCCTCTATGAGATCTGGACCATGGGAGTCAAGCCATATCACAATTATACCAGCCGTGAGGTGTGATAATTTAATTTGGTAGATTATAACATGGGTAGCCTCGTATCCTGGCCATACACCAGATTTTTTTTCACAGCTGCATGAATATATGCGGTTCACTCTGGTGAAAGAGCATGGGTATGAGGTTGGGGGTTGGTACCTGAAACTTATGATGCTATAGCTACAGCAGGAGTGGACTGTCTGTTGTGTATGCTTCTCCCAAAATACATAATAATGCGAGAACTCAGCAATTAATAATGTTACATGCACATCAAGCTATAGCTACATAAAACACTCAAAGTGACAAAGGAGCAACAAAAACTTGTAACTAACAAAATTCCTGATGGCATAAATTGTATTCTATAATCTGGGCAGCCCTCAACCATTAACAACAGGTATAGCTAAGTTCACTTTGCCAGATCTATCACAGGTCATTGTTGCATCCATGCTGCTGTTACAACATTGTTTCATAAGCTGCTTCCTTCAACGTAACCTCTACAAATCCTGTCTGTATTATAGACCCTACAAAAGGTGCTGTCTGGCTATCGTCTATCCCCTCCCTCTGGCTGCCCTCAAGGCATCTATCAGTTGATGCTTAATTGCTGGTAAGTGCATGTGCATGGCTATTTTATACATGCATGAACATACCATGCAAAATTATAGTACACCGCCTGTGTATACATGTAGCTAGACATGTTATTGAGGAGTAATTATTTTTTATTGGATACTACCTTATGCATGGCTCCCTACAGTGGCGGTAAGGCCATACATACATTATGCCCTTGAAAAGTATAGGGCCTAAATTATATCATACACAGCAGAGTGTAACTAATAGTATCTCTCTTTCTATGGTTACATTGTTATATCTAGGAACTGTGAGGCGGAGTCAAGACTGGCATTTTCTGAAATTGTGTCACTGCTACAGAACTCCGACCTTCTGGATCAAGGGCTCTAGGCTGGCGTTAGCTGCATGGCACCATCGTAAAAATGGAAAACAACAAAATTTAATGTATTTTAGAGCAACTGACTTCTAGCTGAGCAAAGGAAGTTAAATCATTTTATATTGTGTTTCCAATACATGTACATGTATACGTACGAGCCACACCCACCAATACAACCCCTGACGTGCATGCTCACAGGTTGTGTGTAGCAATAGGTAGATGCCGTTTAAGGTAGGAAGAGTAAAGTTGAAGTCGAATCTCCGAACCAAGTTGATGGCTATGTTGGCAACATCCTAGCCTACACCCATATGACAATAAGTAAGCATTTAATCACCCTCTCTGCTTAATATTCGAAAAAAACAACCTCTATTGCTAGAATTTCAAATATAGCACTCACCGCACAGTCTGACCCCCTCTTCGTTACCCACACGCAACCTACACAGGACAGGCCAAAATCGTACGCATGCTTTTTCACAGGAACACTTCAAATCCAGTTGTACAGCTAAATACGTGTGGCTATTCACAACTTCACTCTTTTCACAATGCGGACTTGCCAATTAAATACTACAATAATGGGCGGAGTCTACAATGCAGACATCCAATTAAAGTGCTGCACCATCATGGTATTTTGTGTTTTTGGCACTTGTTACAATACAATGTTTTTATAATTTCATACCATTATGCCAGGTATGTACCTGTTTACATATAGGTCCTCGAGAGTGCAATCCCTGTCAATTGTATCATAGATAGTACTATCTATGATTGTATACATACGTGTGACCTCAGAAGTAGAAGCATGGACGTTTTGCTAGGTGGCGAGTCTGTTATGATTTATTAGCAAACCTCACTCTCTCTCCGTGAGCTAATGAGAGCAGAACAAGACCTGCATGTCTTATCCAGCTCTCCTGGGTATGTTATTGTCATTTGCATCATTATATCTCATAATGTTGTATATATAAACCTTCTGGCTCCAACCACTAGTCTCTTGCCTCCCATCCGAGACAGTGATGCAATAAAGAGAGTAAGCAAATTGGTGCATGAGCTGCATTTGATAGCTGCTATATTATAGTAATTGGATATTTTTGATAGTTATATATATTATGATGACTTTGATTTGTGGCCAGCTAGGCTACATGGCTGATGAATCATCCCTTGGCAGAGGAAATGACCATTTGATCATACCTCATAATGCTATATAAAAGCAGGCAAGGTGCTGAAAAGGCCAGTACAAAGTAAGCTCCTTTGAAGCATTACATCATAGCTTGGTGTGCATCATGTGACATGATATCAAAGATGGGGTAAGGTAGTTAATATTGGTATCAAATACTCTGCCACCTATTAAAGATAAAACTTTAATTAGTTCCCAATCAGGAACCTGTTCAGCTAGTTAACCTGCAACCTTAATGACTGTTTGACATTTAAGCACTATAGTGCTAGCAAGTCATGCAGCCATTACTGAACAAGACGCAATTAGCTACTCAGATTCGTGGGGGTATTAATGAAATTTAGAGCCAATTATTTATATTCATGATCATTGAACAGATTAGGGTTAGGTTAAATAACAGTTTTAGGCTTCCTTATTAATAATCAGCAAGTCTTGCCAGACGCAGAAAGTGCATAATAAATTTTATTTGCAGACAATAATTATTGTAACAGTGGCAATACAAAAGTCAATATGTACAGTACTGTACTGTGATAGTGATGAGTAAGGCATACATCGTGCAATGTAGCTATAGAGTTCTAGAGAACATCAGTTACGTAATTATTCAGTGACTAATTAATATACATTCTGGCTTTTGGTACTTCAATTGTTTAACAGGTAGAGCTCAGTGATATTACATTCCAGTGGCCATATCCCCAAAATCCAGCACTGGTCCGCTTTCCACCTTTGATGCACTCCAAGAAGGCCTCTTCTCCAGTAATCCAGACTATGCACTTGGCTCCACCGGAATTAAAGGGATACCCAACGTGGGCACCTTGATAGCCATAGTGATTTGAGTCATCCTTGGGGTCCCAACCCCACACAACGACTTCCTGCAGGTGGGAGGGCAGTTATACGAAGTATTATCCTGCTTTGCTTTAGAGTTATGTAGTGAGAACATGTAGCTATTCCTTCTACCGTTTGAAAATTTCACCAAATACTGATAAATTATATTTTCAATGTGCCAAGTCTGGTCCCAAGGTCAAAACAGATTCTAAAATGCCTGGTAACATATCAGGGGTGGAGCTATATGGGGACTGAGCCCCCCACCAAAAGCAAGCTACTGCACACTAGCTATCTAGTTACTTTCCATTCAGCTTATGGATCTAATTACTATCACTTCCAACCTCAAGCCTACAGTGTTCTGGCTCTGCAGTTCACCTTCAAGAGCATAGACTGGGTAATCTTGGATTCTCAAAAATAAATTTAATATCAAAAACTGTTTATATGGCACCGTTTAGACACCGAATTGATAGCCACACCCATTTTATTTACGATCTCGTTGGCACTAAATTGCTACTGAACGGGACATTATAGCTAGCATAGAGCTGGTTGCAGTATGTGAACCGTAGCTATACACAAGGTATAATATTACCTCCCACAGTGCATCAGAACCAACATCAGGATCTAAAAACAAAGGGAAGCATGTCCCCAACCCCGGCCCGCAACGTGTGCCACACACTTTGGACGCAGGAGCCCCCCACCCCACACAACCATAGCTACTTTCTAAGCCTTTACAGTTCAGGCCATGGCAAGAGACAAATTAAAAGTAGTGGGAGCATGTTTATAGGTATAGTACATAGAGAGTCAATATACCACTATATAGCTATAGCTATATCTCCTTCCACAGCAGTGGTAACTCACTCCTCCTCCAGACTCATTCCATCCATCATGACAGGTTTGACAGCTTCTACCAAAGAAGTTGACATCCTGATGGTGAAACCCACTCTGGATTCCAGCATTATTCCAGTTTGCATGGTCTGGGAATGTACTCCCATCACTGCTATACCAGTTTCCACAGTGCTTCCCTGCCCACTGATTCCAGTCAGCCGTCTGGTAGAGTGCAGGACTCAGCAGGGCATTACTGCATGCAGCCTGAGAAACAGAAGCAGCAATAAATCCACTGTTGTTGGTATTGTGTTGGTTGGTCAGTCGGTTGCAAAGCTGGCTTCGGGAGAGTCGTTCCCTCTCTGTAAGCTGATTAGAACTTAGCTCCCTGAAGGGTATGCTATTGCCATTCACATCATCAATTATCTCCACACAAATGTCGTAGAAACCTCCTGATCCTGGCCACTGGTCTCCTGTCACCAAGCCAACACACACAGCCGCAACAAGCAGAGTGCAGAGGCTGCTAAATAGATTCACAAACATTCTGTTAATTGAGTAGCTAGTCCTTAGAGTTTCGAATGTGATGTATGAATATTCGCCTAGCAACTGTTCCATATTTATACCAGTGATGACTAAAGAGGATATGATATAGCTACTGCTTCCTGTGCATAGATCAACTGACGCCAAACATCCTCTACCCCACCCAGGATACTGCGACCCCAAACATCCTCTATCCCATGCACCCAGGACAATGTTATATTAACTGACCCCAAATAACCTACCTCAGCACATATTATGTCTTCCCAATAGCAACCCTGATGTAATATAGGGTTGTCAGCATGACAGCATGTTAGGAAGACTGCAGGGCTGTGGTTGTGTACTCTGGTTCCAGCTACATACAGTCTTCAGTTTGTGGGTTGGTGCAATAACACCCTTCCTCGGCTCTTGCTAGGGACTAATTTAAAATTGGTATTTGTAGCTGCAGATTTCCAAACTTGAGATAGCTAGCTCTTTATCATCAGCACCTATACTTGAGTCACAAGTGACTAGCTATATTTCTACATTATAGTTACTGGTCGACTCCCGGCTTACTGAAGGGAAAGCCATTGCTATAGTGAATTAGCTACCCGATGGAAATGATGTGCACACAAAGCACAAATTAGAGTCCATACAATGGTCATATTGGAGCTCAAGAAACACAGAGCGATAAAATTCTCTCAAAGCCACTCATCCAAAGAATTAGGCTACCTAAATGGAATATCAGAGGCCTGTCATGACTAAGTAGCTACTTTCCTTTAGCTGTATAAAAAGTGGGTGGAAACTCACACTGATGTGCACTAGCATTCTTTCCAGGATGCTTCCCACAAGTGCCTTTCATAGCGTTATATGTGTGGTCTGAGAGGAGCTCGAAACAGGGCTAGATTCATGTAGCTACTTGCATCTAGCCCTGACTGTCCCAATTAGCTATATAGCACCACCAAACAATAGTTCACGGTCAGACCCGGTACTATAGATACAAGACTGAAATAGCTACCACTTCCTAGCTAAGTGGCACCCTTACTAGGGTGGCAGGGTCTAATTACTAATATAGAACCAAATTATACGTTGTACATTCCAAAAATAATTTACTCTCGTTGGACCAGAAAACTTTGTACTTGCTATTATGTAATATTAATATTATTCCAGAACTAGCTATGTACAGTACTTCTTGCTTAGATATGTTACTGCTACAGAACTCCGACCAAGGGCTCCAGGCTTGCACTAGCTGCATGGTACCATCATAAAAATAGAAGAAAAAAACAAATGTATTTTTAAGAAACTTCTAGCTCAGCAAAGAAAGTTAAATCACCCCAATACGTACGAGCCACGCCCACCAATACAACTCGTGACTTGCATTGTCAAAGGTCGTGTGTAGCAATAGCTAGATGCCGTTTAATACTGTAACTTGCGTTGTCAAAGGTCGTGTACATGTGTAGCAATAGCTAAATACCGTTTAATACTGTAATTTCGGAGAGTTTTTGCTGCACAGTAGCTAAATAATAATAGCTATGACAATGAGAGAGAAAGTGTCTGCATTGCATTTGGTTGTGTTGATTCTGATCAGTGCCGCCGTTGTGACAACCATTGCTCTTGATGGCTCCGAAAAGAAGAGGGAAACTGCAGGTAAGTGTACTGGGACTCCTATAGAGGCTCTGCCGTAGTATTAGCTATAGCCAAGACCCGGGCTTGCACTTCACTTGTCAATTACTAACTGATATATATTTATCATTGCTGTCTTCGTTGTTTTGTTTTAAATTTTCTGCAGACACAACTGAGTGTTCTGTCGGTATGTTAGAAGAAATATTCGATGAAATACAGTGGCTTGCAAATGGGGGCACTTACCTTCTTCAGCCTCCAATAAATTGCAGTGGAAATTTGGTATCGTTGGACGCCTGCTTCCAGTACAATAATGCTACAGCTATCACACCTAATTATTTCAGAATGGAGGTGGGAGTATACAAATTGAACTCTTCCACAATGGAGTATGAAAACCGGCTCCTAACAGCTCAGCTTCCACTAATACAGCTAATCTCAATGCCACCTGAAAATGGGGAAAGACAAGGTTGTATGTTCAACATGACATTAAACCCACTTGCGGTTGAAGTTGGAGATATGATAGGAGTATTGGTTCCCAACAGATGTCAAGAGGATGTTAATGGTCGAATAGTCTGTCCTCTACAACCAAATTTTCAACGAAGCCCAGTGACTGATGGACAATGTTCAGTTCTCTATTATATGCAGCTTGGGACTCGACAGTTTCCGATGTCTGCTGCCGTGAGTGCTCCTGACTGCATTAATCTCAAGGCCACAGTAGTTGGTAGTAAGCAATTCTGTTGTGTGTATTTGAGGGACACCAGTAGCTATAAGTGCCCGTTTTCAGTCAGTAAATTGACGAATGTAACTATAGCTGTGATAATTATAGCCATAGCAAAGTATTACTGGTGATCAAACTACATGGGCTTGAACAATTGATGGATGATGCATTTCAGTATAGCAGACATTAATCCTATAGTGAGCAAATCCTGCATGATACTAGCTTAGTAATGCATTTATGATATTCACTATGGAGTTGTATTCAGCATGCCAGTATATACTTTAACTTTAGATGTCTATATAGTGAGGTGAAAGTAAGCATATTTAGAGCCATGGAGCTAAACAGTTTTGTTGTGGGCGTATGTCTAAATAGTTAGCACAGAAAGCCAAAGATCCCTACAATCCTACTCCATGCATATTTTGCCGAGGGTGACACTTTCTTCAGCTCCAATGGGTGTAGTAGTTATGTAGCCTCTGTATAAGACAGCCGGACTCTGGTGGCATAGTAGGTATACGTAACTCATAGTGGTGTACCAGTTTCAGGCAGTTCAAACAGTCTCCCTGCTCACTAATACCTTATACTTATCTACACCTTATTTTGCAGCTATAGATGGAGTGCCATCAAGAAACACATGTTTTGCATAATAGTATAATAGTTATTACAGTAAACAAATTGTAACCTTATGACTTTGTATTGCCTTTGTTAGCATACAGTGACCACTACTAGCTCATTGTCTCCTACAACATCAAGTTTAGCATTTTTTTCTTTGGCTACATCAACTGCAGATCCAAGCAACTCGACTCAGGAAGCAGCATCAGAAGACAAGGAGCTTAGTAATGGTCAGATTATAGGCATTTCCATAGGTGCAGCCACAGTTGTACTGATTGCAGTGATCCTTATCGTTTCGTTGTTGTTGTACTGCAAGAAGTACCGGAACAGACAGAAGACTCACGTACCAAGTCCCAGGGAAAATGGCCCCATAACTCAGTATCAGTCAGTAGATGGTGGACAAGTGTTTGCCAGTTCATATGAAGAGTGTAACAACAGAGTTCGTCCCAATGTAATGGCTAGAGGAAGTGGCAGAGATTCAAGAGAGTCGTCTCTCCGGCTGACTCCCTCAATTGAGAGCAGCTACAGACAGACATTTTCCAACAGAGGAGTAAGTGTGTGAATGGATGCAGGCATTCAACTGTTTACAATAGCTAGCCCGTTAAACCAGCTTTGACAATTTATTTTTGTGTGACTATATTTATAATTTGGATCAACCACTAGTCTGTACTAGGTAAATGTCTTCATTTCTAAGAGATTTTTTTCTCTCTACAGTACTCAGATGCCAATGCATACAGCACTGCGGCTGAGTCCAGTATGAACCAAAATGGAAATTCTTTGGATCCACAGGTAACTTGTCTGAGACTATTAGTGCTCTGTTGTTTACCACATTCACAGTAAAGCATACCGTGCTACTCAATATCATCTGACAAGAAGCAGTTTCGTCAACACCATTAAACTATGGCAACATATATTTAGTAATAATGCACTTAGTTATCGACATTAGTCTCGAAAATACCAATACCTGAAAGGTCACTGTCCTACAGGCTCAACATAGCCCTCCAAATGAATTAAAGGGCTATCAGAGTCAATACGAGTACGCCAGTGGTGATGGAGAGCCCTACTGGGTACCTGCCAGTCGGGAGGGTGAGCTTAGGGCTCAACTTCTGAGCCTTCACATACCCGAGGTTGCAAGAGGAGAGATAGAGTGAGTATATCAATTGGGCATTAGATGACACAACCCCCCCTTTTAGGTTTGGAATTAGCCGTACATGCAGGCTGTTTGCCAAGCTTTTTTCTCATGGGCCATGGCTCGCCATAAATGGCACTCAGTTTCTATATATTTAAGTGTTTGACTAATGGAATAATTCGTGTTTGAAATTTTAAGTATAAAGATTTAGACATTAAAAATGAGGGTAATTAGAGAGTTAGACTCACTACCTTAATACACTATTACTCAACTTTAATTGTGATCCACATGCCTTAACTCCGGTATAAACTATGTGGTTTAATTTCAGCCTCTTACCAAAGGGTTTGTATATAGCTGTGTATCTCTGGTTACCATGTAGGATATACGAAGAGCTCGGAAATGGAAATTTTGGAATGGTACACAGAGGATTGTGGACTAGCTCTAAACATAACTTTGAGGTGGCACTAAAATGCTTACTGACTAGCTCAACTGAGGGTGAGAGGATCAAATTCTTCCAAGAAGCAGCCATCATGGGCCAGTTCATACATCCCAATATTCTTAAGATTCTAGGGATGGTCACCTTATCAGAACCAGTAAGAAATTTGAATGTATATGTAGACAATTATAAATTATAGCATTTGTACTGCATGTATAAAAGAGAATTGGTATGCAAACATCTTGCAACAGCCAGTTTGCAGATTGTCAACATCTGAATAATTGCCTCTTTTACAGCTGATGATCCTGAGTGAAATGATGCACAAGGGAGATCTGCATCATTATCTCAAGGCACTGAGACCTAGGTAAGAGTATGTCATAGCTGCACGAGCATACAGATAATATTATACACCTCTTTCCTAATGCAGTCCTGAAACTGTAACTCCCGTGGACCTCCCAGCACTGCTTCTCAGCTTCTGCCGACAGGTGGCATCTGGAATGACGTACCTTGCGCACAAGTCATATGTACACAGGGATGTGGCAGCAAGAAATATACTGGTCTCAGATGATGATATGTGCAAGGTTCTACTACTGAACTACGTTAAATTTGTGTGTCCTATGACAGACATCTTAATACTGTTATTCTTTCATTAGATTGCAGATTTCGGTCTGTCAAGGGATCTTCAGGACAACGATGTCTATATTTCTAGTGGTGGTAAGATTCCAGTGAAGTGGACAGCTCCAGAAGCCCTCACGTACCGAAAGTACTCCACTGCCAGTGATGTGTGGAGCTATGGAATCCTCCTATATGAGATCTGGGCTATGGGTACTAAGCCTTATCAAAACATTTCCAATCGTGAGGTATGAGCAATTTGATTAATGAACCGATGATCCTACACTTCTTGGTAACCGTACGTTTCCTTTGCTTGCTTGATAGACTTTACAAAAGGTACTGTCGGGCTATCGATTGCCACCTCCCCCTGGATGTCGCAGAAGTATATACCAACTAATGCTCCAGTGTTGGTAAGTAGAAATCAGTCTTATCCACTGATCTTCTGCACAGGGTCTTTGGTCTGGTGGGCTTGCTAAGCAAACAATTATATGGAATAGTCATAATCATGTGACTACTACACAGTGTTCTTGTATGTGTATCATGTCAAGCATATGTATACTTAGCTTGGTGGTTGTTTATGCAATGTTTCACTATAATACTGTAAACTTACTTAGGCATCCGGAAGCAGCATCAAGGCCAACGTTCTTTGATACTCTAATGGCACTGCAGCGTCCTGACTACCAGCTGCTCAAGTGGACACTTGAGGACGAGGCAGCATACAGTGAGGAGGCAAGGACAATTGGTTCCCCAATTGAGGCAGGACAGGAACTGTATGCTGACATGCAGCACATGTATATGTCATAGAGACAATAAGAGTGTGGCTTTGGGGGTTGATTATAGCAGTCATAAAATTATGATGTTGATACAGACATCCAATTAAAGTGCTGCACCAATGTTGCATTTTGTGTTCTTGGCACTTGTTATAATATGATAATTTCATAGCATTGTTTCAGGTATGTATATTATACAATCAATCAATCAAATTTTTATTAGAGTGACATGCCCATATATATAAAAACATATAATGATATGGTGCCCAGCCATGACATGGCTTACACTGTATAAATGAATAATATTATGCCTTATGAGTGATACAAACCGAAGAACATATTTTAAACATTTTATATAAACATTTAGCAATTAAGTTCTGGGAACATGTTTCATTCATTAATATATATTATAGAAGTTTATCAAAAGGGTGAAGTTGCATGAATGAAGGGTCTGTTTGTGTGATATGATATAGTAATTTATTCCTTTCTTGGTTAAGCGTATTACAAACCATAACAAAATGAAATTCATCTTCAATAAGACCCGTATTACAAACCAGACAGACCCACTGCTCCAGGGGAACCTTAGAACATGCTTATAAATCAACAACATTCCTCCTGGGCATGTTATAACCAATACTTCTTTGCATAATAAGATCTATGCAAGATCCATGCAACTATTATAGTAACTAACAGGTGGCAATGTAAAAGTCAATGTGTACAGCCATGGAGTAAGGCATACATCGTGCAATGTATCTATAAAGTTTTAGAGAACATCAGTCAAGTTATTATTCAGCGACTACTTCAATTGTTTAACAGGTAGAGCTCAGTGATATTACATTCCAGTGGCCATATCCCCAAAATCCAGCACTGGTCCGCTTTCCACCTTTGATGCACTCCAAGAAGGCCTCTTCTCCAGTAATCCAGACTATGCACTTGGCTCCACCGGAAGTAAAGGGATACCCAACGTTGGCACTTTGATAGCCAGAGTGATCTGAGTCATCCTTGGGGTCCCAACCCCACATAGCGTCTTCCTGGATGTGGGACGGCAGTTATACACATGTACATGGTATTATCCTGCTTTGCTTTAGAGTTATGCAGTGAGTACATAGAGAGTCAATATACCACTATAGCTATAGCTATCTCCCCTTCCACAGCAATGCTAAAACAAGGTTCTATGGCCTCAGTTCATCTACAACTAAAGGTATATGATGTGGTAACTCACTCCTCCTCCAGACTCATTCCACCCATCATGACAATTTAGACATCTTCTACCAAGGAAGTTGACATCCTGATGGTGAAACCCACTCTGGATTCCAGCATTATTCCAGTTGGCATGGTCTGGGAACATACCCCCATCACTGCTATACCAGGTTCGACAGTGCTTACCTGCCCACTGATTCCAGTCAGCCGTCTGGTAGAGTGCAGGACTCAGCAGGGCATTACTGCACGCAGCCTGAGAAACAGAAGCACTAACAAACCCACTGTTGTGGGTATTGTGTTGGTTGGTCAATCGGTTGCAAAGCTGGCTTCGGGAGAGTCGTTCCCTCTCTGTAAGCTGATTAGACCTGAAGGGTATGCTATTGCCATTCACATCATCAATTATCTCCACACAAATGTCGTAGAAACCTCCTGATCCTGGCCACTGGTCTCCTGTCACCAAGCCAACACACACAGCTGCAACAAGCAGAGTGCAGAGGCTGCTAAATGGATTCACAAACATTCCGTTAACAGAGTAGCTGTTTGGAGTTTTTGAATGCGATGCATGGATAGCCGCCTAGCTACCGATCTTGTATTTTTATATAAGGAAAGTGAGATGACCCCAAACATCCTCTATCCTACCCTTGTACTATACTGCGTGGGCAGTTTAAATTTGCAGGTAGCAGTCTACATGTCAAAGACAGCTGCCTGCTAATTAAGGTAGTTAGAGAATGGAGTTTTTGAATGAGATTCATAACTACTGATTTATATTTTTATTCCAGGAAAGTGAGATGATCCCAAACATCTTCTATTCCACCCTTGTGCTATAGCTACTGCATGGGTGGTTCAAGCATGTGGGTAGCAGTCTATACATCAAAGACACTGAGATGCCTATGATCTAACTGCCACTTAAGGTGTAACTACCTAACCTTGTACCCAGGCCTTCCACACCCAGATTTTATCTCACAGCTGTGGAGAAAAATCGGGAGTAGCTAACGGCAGTCAGATAAAATCTGGGTGCAGAAGGCCTGGGTATGAGGTTACTGACTGGAGCACAGGAAGCCAAGGTGTGCTGCAGCTGCATACTACATATCCAATTAGTCTGCTCATTGAGCGTGAAGTGGGAGTGACTGACTATTGGATTTAGTAACCTCATTACATCAAACAGAATTATTCTAACTATAACATGACACTATTTAGATCAACTGACCCTTAACCTACCTCAGCACATAGTATGTCCTCCCACTAGCAACACTGATGTAATAGGGGTACCAGCATGATAGCATGTTAGGAAGACAGTCTGGTAGCTACTCAGATACAAAGCTGAAATATTACTTCATAGTTTAGTGGCATCCTTATTGGGGCGGTGCTAGAACCAAATGACAATTATATGTTATACATTCCCTCTCAGTGGAACAGAAACCTTTGGCTGTTACAGTAGCTACACTTGCTGGTGGTGCTAGATTCGTGACAATGACTATGGTATAGAGCTGTGTACAGTACTCTATAGATAATGACTTACTCAGGGAATTTTAATGATATTCAAAGCGATTACAGGAAGCAATTACGAGAAGTCAGTTACGCTGCTTGTGCTCTATTGAGAAAACGGCAGTTTATGGACCTGGAAGGCACAGAAAGTAATGCGTCGTCACTTACGTATCGCCTGTAGAAGCATTTGCGAACGAGATCAAAGTGAAATAAAGCAATCAAGGTAGTTACAATCAAAGGATCAAGGCGAAATCAGTCAGAGCTGTGCTTCTTCACGCCGCGCACGACGAAAATGTTAGGGGGGCTCAGCCCCCTGGGTGTAAAGTTTAGGGGGGCTGCAGCCTCCCGCGCCCCCCTGCTTCCTACGCCGGTGGTACTATCCATGACCTGCCCTCGTGTACGTGTCACGCTAGCAACTTGCAGTTCTTCCGAAGTCGTGCAGTCTGGGAACGAGACAGTATATCTTCTGGCGTCAGTCCGATCGGGTTTGGGTACTTACGTCCAACTTTCCGCGGCACGTGGCTACAATGGACAGCCAGCAGGCCACTGTGATGCAGTTGCAGCTTCGCCAGAACTCGGAGGACCTGCAGTCGTTTCTCCGTGACTTGGACAGCTGGGAAGAGGAGATCAAGGAGAAGGATGAGGGCCTGAAGAGGCGCAAACCAATCCTCAAGGAGGTGGGTCGTAATTCTCAGATTCTGTTCCATGTGATACACAATGTGGCATGTGCAGGATGTCCTCGCTTCGCGAGAATTGCTGGGCGTGGCACATGGCATGCGGGTTGCACGCCCATAGCACCTAGTCTTGAATCCAGACCCTCCCCGCGCGCCCCGTCGGAAGAGTAGGAAAAAACGAAAAGGAAGGAGGGTCTGGCACGTATGGAAGGGGTCACGCGGATCCTAGTCTCGCGGGCCAGCCCACTTACTTCCGCAGCACCGATCGCTTTCAGTATCGGCACGCGGAAGAGTGGTCTGGGGACTTAGGATTACTTCACGTAAATCTCTACTGAAATCACAATAGAGCCAATGAAATTGCAGAACGGGTAATTAGAATTTCAAAGTCACATGCGCTAGCGACATTCCTTTCGTGTCCGTGTATGTCAGCCATAGCGAAACGGCTGTAGAGAGCCTATTGAATCGACTGAAGGTAGCAGGAGTGTGAGATTTAGTAACGCTCTGCAGCTAGAATTTAGTTGCCGTGTCTTACCGCAAAGTTCCAGCTGTTTCAGCTTTGCACACGAAGGTAGGAAGAGTAGAAGGTCCATTAAACTTTCGTCACTCGTGAGTCTAGCCATAGCTATGGTCCAGACAAAGAACGCTTTCAACCATCATGGCACATTAACAGTACAGCAGTTACAGTGGGCGTGTCTTTTCTCGTGACTCAACCAATTATTGCGTTCCAGAGGCTTCACGTGAAGTGGTCCTAAGTCTCCAGACCACTCTTCCGCGTGCCGATACTGAAAGCGATCGGTGCTGTGGAAGTAAGTGGGCTGGCCCGCGAGACTACGCGGATCCTTGGAATGTTAGCAATTTCATTATTGTGACGTAATACTTCTGTGAAAAAACATTTCGCCAGCGTGTGCAACATGTTTATCAATACTCCAGCTGTACTGCATTGTTGTTGGCTGTCCAGTATATCTGCCTACCAACTGTGGCACTGCATCCCTGCTTCCTCCGTACAAGACAGCTTGCTGACTATGACAATCGTAGTGTTCTACACAGTGATGCTTCAAGGCACCTGCTACCAGTGCTAGCAACGAATTTATCTACTCGCTTTGAGCGGCAGCAAGTTGATCAGATACTTGCAAAGCTATCACTAGGTACTATGTACATTTGTAAGCTTTTCACAAGTAGCCATGCTCTATCTCAGAACAGATCTTCTAAATCAACGAAAACAATTTACGGTAGAATTCAATAATTAGCTTCGCCTGCATTCCAGGCGCGGATCCGCGTGACCCCTACCATACGTGCCAGACCCTCCTTCCTTTTCGTTTTTTCCTACTTTTCCGACGGGGCGCGTGGGGAGGGTCTGGATTCGAGACTACATAGCACCCATCCACAAGCGAAAAAGGTCAAGCACACACCACCAAAACAAAATGGCTACTTGCTATTATGTGCCTAGAAGACCACAGGCTGAAGCAAGCTCACTGTGATAGTGATCGCTTCCAAGTCCCCCGTTTGGAGTTTTATAGCGAAGGTAAGTGTTCGCTGTGTGTTTGATAGGCTATACCAGGAGAACTGGCTGGAACAGTTTGGGACGACGATGACGAAAAAAGGTTAATCGAACTGGAGTATGAACTTCGCGAGGCTATACTCCAGTTTACTCGACCTTTTGCGTTGCCCCACTATTCCAGCCAGTTCTCCTGGTATAGCCTATCAAACTCGCAGCGAACATTTACCTTCGCTATAAAACTCCAAACGGGGGACTTGGAAGCGATCACTATCACAGTAAGCTTGCTTCAGCCTCTGATCTTCTAGGCACATAATAGCGAGTAGCCATTTTGTTTTGTGGGTGTGTGTGTGACCTTTTTTTTTTTGTGGGTGGGTGCTATGGGCTGCATGCCATGTGCCACACCCAGCAGTTCTCGCGAAGCGAGGACATCCCTGCACATTGTGTATCACTAGTTTAGTTAACTGGGCCCAAGGTTGTCTCGTGGGCCAGACGTCAGGAAAAGGCACGAGGGTGACATCTGGTCACCTTAGCCATGCTTTTGCTGCACGGTGATATGTAATAAACGTGACGTCAGCGTCCGTGTGTTGCCTTTGTCAGTCGCTGACAAAGACAAAGGAGTGTCGGAGGCTTCATAACCTTCATCTCTTCTATCTTGGCGATTTGTACATTGTGAAAAGGTCTGATCATGTGACGATATGTGAGGGTTGATTTTCATCATGACTGGCTGGCTCATGATGATATTAATCTTCCCATCCTGTCCGCATGCCCCTGCCCCAAAAGTGTAAATGATTAATGTTCCTGTTTTCATTGTGTCTCTATCCCACTATGATGCCAGCTGTTGAGCAGTTTCCACTAACCAGGCCATTAGGGGTTTATGTAGGGTTGGGGAAGCCCCCCTCCCTTAGAAATATCTGACCCTTCCTTAGAAATATCTTACCCTCCTCTGGCCATCGTAGCCCTTCAAAGTGCTGTAGGCATGTTTCCTTTGTTCCTGATCTCAATTAATTTCTGCGTAAATGAGTTCACAGTGGCTGGATTCAGAAATTAGTACAGGTGTACAAGATGCGTTGTGACATCACCGAAGGACACACAACTGTTGGAATTCTCACATGCTTCATACAGTGATACAGTTATGTTCATCCTGCGGTAGTATCACAGTCGCAACACTTGACAAGTGCGGCTCTTGTCTTTGTGTTAATGCTGTTAAGATCCAGCATTTAATTTTTACATGTACGTGTACACGTATGTATGCTATCCCTCACAGAAGCTGCCCCCTGTCCGAGGGCAGGCCCCCCGCCCTCCTGTGAATGGCCAGAAGAAAAAGAAAAGGAAGAAGAAGCAAGAAGAGCGACTCGCTGACGGTTCCGGGAAGGATGGAAGGATTGCTTCCTTTGACTACAGAGCATGGGACAAATTTGATGTGGTGAGTTTGGTGGCGTATTAATGTGTGACACTGTGTGTGTGTGTGTGTGTGTGTGTGTGTGTACTAGCTTAAGATGTATACAGGCCCAATATGCCAAGCCATGTCAAGCTAACTGGTGCTTTATAGATGGAGCTGTTCGCTGAAATACATGCATTAAACATAGCCCATGAGCGCTGCGAAGCGATGGGCTCCTGAACTACACCCATCTATGCAGTGTTGCTTCTACTATTGGCTGTGCTGTTAACGCCTTCTCTGCATGTTTCATATATGAAATCAGCCACCCATTTTTTTTACCTATTCAATGCTGTTCTCAGCGACAGGCCAGCCCATGCTAATGCAGCTGCAGAGTGGATCAGCTTGGTTGGGCAGTCTTGTGTTGCCCGTCTTGTACAATAGACCATCTCTCCACAAGGCAAGTAGTGACACAGGCTACCTCATGGGAAGATAGAAGACTCTAGTCACTGTAGTTGTACCTGAATTTTAATGGAACATTGCCTTAGTCAATCCCACTAGTGTGGAGTGGAGCTCACTTACACTCCTATCCTGCAGGGCCGGAGCCACGAATTTTAGACCGGTCAGGTTGAACAGTTTGTATGAGAGGCTGCAAAGCAGTCGATAATCCGCCTGAAGCGCGGAAAATGTTTTGACTTGTCTTTTCAGCAGGCAGGAAGCACTCTTGTAGCCTCTCATAGCTTCTTTTCGCCCTGAAACCAATCACATCGAAATCTGCAGAGCAGCGCGACCTTTTATTTGCATACGCTCGTCGTGATTGAGTGGTTCTTCATATTGAAAAGGCGCTGTTTAGCCAGTCTCGTGACCAGACCACTCATATGCATTACGGTATCGCTGACCCTTTCCAGTGGGCGTGGCCGCTTCATTCACGAACTGAGTCTAGTTACTATGCTGTGCTAGACATCCAATTCGCAGCAACGATACAGCGATGATCCCTCTATACTTTTTATATAAATATTTGTCTGAAAAGGGGTCAGGTTGAAACCTGACCAACCGGACCAGTGGCGCTGTCCCTGTCCTGTTGTTGCACGTGTGGAATATCTGGTGTAGTGTGTGTGCTTTATGTAAGTGTAGTATAGGCGACGGAAGTGGGGGAGTTGGGGGGGGGGGGGGGGGGGGCACCTAACCCCCCTCCCCCCCCCCCAGATATTTGGAGGAGGGGGCACAGGGGGGCACCGGTTCACAAGATCGTAGAGTAATGTTTATCACTGCCTGCCATATTTTTGCTGTCTAGGCAACACAAAACTATGCTAGCTGGCTCGATGTGGCTTGCCTTACAAATTTACAGTATACTTTAGTGGTAGTAGCTATTACTGTTGACGTAATCTGAGCATTATATTTTTCCACGATGTAATTGTGTGCACATGATAAATGCATTAAGTGACGTTTCAGGGAGACACGGACTGCACCAGAAACACAAGACTACTGGAAGGTAAATAGTTTTTAGCTACTAAGGAAGGGCTCTCGTAGCATCATCGTGCTTTTCATTTTGACTGGTGACAAGGCAGACCCTAAAAATGTATTTTTCCGTACATCGTGTAAAAAAATATAATCGGCTGCTTCACAGCCGCTGTGGAGCTGCGCAGTGCCCCCCCCCCCCTCCCCCCTCCCCCTATCCATTGACTGACTGCTTCCGGTGCCTATGTGTAATATTACTCTTCAGTAATGGATGGTCATCTTCCTTGGCTTTCCCCTTCCAGGAGAGGGCATGTGAGGAGGTGGACTACAAGGTTCGCAGCTCATCCAGCAGTGAGGGGGAGGAGGAGGTCGAAGGACTCGAGGACGAGGGGGAGGAGCTCAAGAGGCAGCAAGCCATTTTGGAGAAAGAAAAAGTTTGTATTGTAGAGTATGTAGTGAGCGCCCAAGGGCGGGGACCGTTAATGCGCTGTATAAAAAGGGGATGGGTGCTGAATGCGTACTGTTAACGTTTGCATACGTGATGTAGTATTTACCCACCTACCTGCAAAGGCAAGAAGGTCACCTTTTCTGGACAGATTACCTTTTTCAGTGTAAATAGCCACACAGTCTGGTCTAGCTGTACCGGTCAACCCTTCCTGCTGTACCATGGGACAAGGCAATCAGTCCACTAGAATCCTGAGCCCCATGCTTAACTTGAGCAATCGAAGGGTGTAAAAGACGGTAGCACTATGTCTGTTACCCGACTTTCAGAGTAGAAACCGTCGTGTAACATGGCCATATAAGCTTAATTACCTTGTGCCCACCTCGTCCGCCAAAGTCCTGCCGCTTCAGCTCAATCTCACTGCTGGTGCAACTCTCGCTTAGTCATTCACTAACTTACAATCAGCTCAGTTCCTTGAATCTAGCCTTCTGCAGTGACTAGGTAGCAGTCAGAAACTTTCTTTGGGTAGAGTATGTACGTAGGACGGCAAGATCACAGAGCCTATGGGGGTGGGATGTGCTCTCGACCGATTAATTGGGCCTACCTTTTGTCACGCTCGTGATAAATGATACCAGGCTTTCCCTGCTTTTCGAACTGCAAGCGACAAAAGCTGGGTGGAGGCCTGGGAATGAGGCTACTAGTGCAGAACTGTTTTTGAGGTGCAAATGACAACCCAGGCGACTGTTCATTTCACACACTGACTCGGGTGCTATCCGAAGGAAGGAGTGCATGTGTCCACTGTTTAGAGGAGTGACTGTATTCCCATAATTGTAACTGGATTAGTGTAGTAGCCTCGCTCTCATTGTTTTAGGCTGTGCCGGTGAACAAGGCTGCTCTCTTTAGGTATTATCATTGTCTAAAATGGAGACATGATGAAACATTGCAACTGTTATACAGTGATCATTATCAAACATCATTTTAATATAAACATAATAGGAAATGAGCATTAAAAAGAATGGGAAGCGTTCAACAATTGGAAAATGGGATATAAAACTATTTTCGTGCCTCGTCGGAAAATTTGTTGACAAATTCTCCAACGGGGCACGAGACTAGGATAAATTTACAGGATGGCAAATGAAGGCAAGTTATTCTTTTTAATGCTCACTTCCTGTCATGTATTTAAGTGACGTCTGTCACTTCTTTGGCTTTCAAAAGACGCAGGTGTGTCTGCACATACACAACGCTATGCAGCTGTGAACCCTCCCCCTCCCCTTTCCTGCAGGGCAATGCTCTCTTTAAGGAGGGTCAATTTGAGCTGGCAGTGGAGAGCTACACCAGAGCCATGGAGCTGGACCCACTCAGTGCTGTCCTGCCGGCCAACAGGGCCATGGCTCTCATTAAGATTGAGAGGTTGGTCGACCTCAGCAGCAGCTAGTGAGACCCCTTCAGTAGCAGTTTTTTTGACTTTTTTGAATTTTATCCTACATGTATAGGAAAGGGTCGTACAAGAGATAATCCTATATACGTACTGTACACAGTAAGGCCTCAAGTTTTCCTTGGTCAGAATATCCACTGAAGGAGTTTAATTAGTGTAGTAGCCTGTAAGATGTAATCTGTAAATTTAATCCATTCACAAGTAATTTTTGGGCGGTAGCGGAAAGTGGGTGAGAGAAAATGACCACTTACATGTACTGTACCTATGTTCTACATTTTTACTGACATCACATGGAATTGAGTTTGGTTACAACTTACAGGCTAACTTGTGTGTCAAAGGTATTAAAATTTCGCCCAGATTGTGCAATCTAATGTTGTCTTGTACGGTGGATAAGAGTCATAGCCTTTATGGTAACCGTTGCCTTCAGGTGTTTTTGGTATAACGTCCGTGTGTCCATATTTCCTATGTTACCACCCCCACCCTAGGTATGCTGCTGCCGAGAAGGACTGTTCTATGGCTCTGGCACTTGATGACAGCTACATGTACGTGAAGGCTTACCTCAGGAGAGGTGTGGCCAGGGCCTGCCTGGGGAGGAGGGAGGAGGCCAGGGAGGGTGAGTCAGTAGGGGGTGTGTCCAGGGCCTGCCTGGGGAGGAGGGAGGAGGCCAGAGAGGGTGAGTCAGGAGGGTGTGTGGCCAGGGCCTGCCTGGGGAGGAGGGAGGAAGCCAGGGAGGGTGAGTCAGGAGGGGGTGTGGCCAGGGCCTGCCTGGGGCGGAGGGACGAGGCCGGAGACGGGGGGTTGGTAGGGGTGTGGCCAGGGCCTGCCTGGGGAGGAGGGAGGAGGCCAGAGAGTGGGAGTTGGAAGGGGGTGTGGCCAGGGCCTGGGGAGGAGGGTGGAGGCTAGGGAGGGGGAGTTGGGAGGAGTGTGGCCAGGGCCTGCCTGGGGCAGAGGGAGGAGGCCAGGAAGGGGGTGTGGCTAGGGCCTGCCTGGGATGGTGGGAGGAGGCCAGGACCTGCCTGGGGAGGAGGGAGGAGGCCAGGAAGGGGGTGTGGCCAGGGCCTGCCTGGGATGGTGGGAGGAGGCCAGGACCTGCCTGGGGAGGAGGGAGGAGGCCAGGGAGGGGGAGTTGGGAGGGGGTGTGGCCAGGGCCTGCCTGGGAAGGAGGAAGGAGGCCAGGGAGGGGGAGTCAGGAGGGGGTGTGGCCTGGGGAGGAGGGAGGAGCTGTATAGTGGCTTAATGACGTAACTTAGTGCTCGTGATAAGTGCAAAAGAACAGACAAACAAACTAGCTAAAACAAACAGGCACAGGAAGCAATGCAATCTTAGTACCAGCCGAGCACAGTTCATGCACGCTCGGATGGTGAAAAGGGCTAAGGCTTGTGTACATATGAACCAGCAGGCAGTCTTGTTTTCCTTCATCCTGATTAGCTCCTCTGAATTTTGCTGATATCCTGAGAATGTTGGCTGGAACATTGCTAAAAAAGGAGACGGATGAGGCAACCACACCTATAGTGGGTGGGTGATTGCGTGTATGGCAATTTTCACTTGATGATTTCTACCTCTTAGATTTCCAGGCTGTGCTAAAGCTGGAACCTGGGAACAAGCAGGCAAAAGCAGAGCTTGTCAAGATTGAAAAGGTATGATAACCAGTATAATTGGAAGATGCACTTGTAGGCAGGGGTAGAAGTGGTGGGAGGGACCAGGGATTGATACTGGGGTTGAGGGGACAGGAGTGATGACTTGGATGTGAGAATGGAGTTTTGAGTAGTAACTAAACGTCTGACCACAGAAATGGTTTACTAGGCTCAGACATAGATAGTTATAGAGGAGACTCATACTACTGTACTCGTTCTCACATCTGATGGACCACTGGATCTGCAGTCTACAATTGTTTTTTTGGTCCGCTGCTACTTACTCATGATCGCTCTACATTCATTGATTCACTGCACAAACTGAAAGACAGTTAAAATACAGTCAATAGCAATTGAAGTTCTAAAACTGCAGTCAAAGTTTCAGTCTTCTGGTTGCTGACATTAATATATCAGTGTCCAAACCGTGGAGTAGCAGGAAGTAAACATGTACAGGAAGTGATGTCATTTGTAACCGATACCTGTGTTTAATTGAAACAGCATGTACACAGTTGACATGTTTCAATTCCTGTCCTTTTCAGCTATTGGAAAAGGGGTGTGGTTCGGAGACATCAAAAGGGGAGGGGCCACCTGGACCTTACGTGTCAACAGTGAAGAGATTACCTCATTTGAGATCAAAAGTCAGTAGAAGGCTGGGATTACCTGTTAAATTTGCATATGTGTATGTATGCATGTGTGTATATGTATATGTAGGGATAAGCCCTTTTATCTCGGTACATGTGCTTACATGGACCTGATCATTTCGTGTAACTGGTTGGGAGTGGCATTATCCTGTAGCTACGTACTCATTGCAGTATACGGGAAAGGTTGACATTACTCAAATCTGGTACCTGTAGTTTTCTTTGTGCTTATTAAAATACGGTCGGGATGGGACCTTTAGCCATATTACAGTAGCTAGCTAATCTGGGGGTGGAGAGATGCCGGGCTGGGTCTGAGCCAGCTGTCTTGCTCAGGTCTGCTTTCCCTTATCTGTTATCTTCATTAAACTTAAACATTAAAATATGTAGTCTGTCCGAATACTTAGACAGCGTATCATGATTCTCACTCTCAGGATTTAAATCCTTGAAGAAACCTGCTATGAGTGTCTAACTACAACATGGGTACTTACTGGTGTGTTTACATGTGGACGCTACACGTATGCAGTTGAGGGTGGGTTATCTCTACTTGTTTGCATTTCTACAGAAGCCTCTAAAACGTATCGCAGTTGAGGACGTGGGACAGGAAGAGTCCCCACCAGGCGATGGTATCGCTAAGCAAACACAGCCAGTGAAGCCAAAGGAAGAAAGTCAGGGAGCAGCAGCTGTTGCTGATGACATCCCTGATAGTGATGTGACCTCTGGTGGCAGAAGGCAAGGAGCAGATGGAACATTTTTGGACACTACAGTTTCCACACAGCTGGGTGTTTGTAAGCACGATGGCTCATCTGGTGTCCTAGCTCCAAAGAAGAACGACAAATCTGAAGATGTTAGCGCTATAGGACTTATTGATGAGACCTGCAGACAAGCTGAAGCTGCGTCTAGTTCCTCAGTGACTGCCGCGGATGGGATAGTAATTTCTCAAGGACAATTGCCAAGTGTGCCGGAGACTTCACTTCAGTTTCAGACTGACTGGAAGGCACTGAGAATAAGAGATAGAGCATTATTGTCCCAATACTTTAAGGTATGCATTGGTATTTACACGACGAGTGTATGTATTTAAATATTATAGGTTTAAGCAAAAGTAAATTTGCTTTGTTGCTACGAAGAGACGACTAGCAATACAATCATAGTACCAACTGATATGTGCCCAACGGGTTAAAAAGTCATTAGCAGTATTGCTAGATTCTGTTATTGTACATTGTAATCTGTGACAGCTGTGTAATTGAAGGAGTATTCTGATTGCTGAGTCAGCACCTTTACTGTAACTGTTTAGCTGTATGTAGTCTAGTCTGATCAGCTGCTACCATACTTATATAGCAGTTTGCGGTGCATTATGGGGGGTTAATAATAGTTAGAGCGCTAGAGCAATATAATAATGGTCAAAGGTATGATAATGCACGAGCTGAAAGGGAATGCATTTTCTGCCCGAGATCGCTACTATTTTGCCCGAGTGCACTAACTAGCCCGTAATGCACTGCCAACTGGTATATAAACTACTTAGTGCTCTCACTGACCTCAGCAATCGGTCTAGTGGGCATCATTTAGAAAGTGTGCATTATATATTTAATGCACACCACAGTGTGCATTGTGTGAATTAAAGTGCCATCATGTGATTGATATTGACGCATCAAAGCTTAGGTCATGTGGGTAGCACTAACTCTCACATCAAAAGTACCTGACTGGTTTTTATAGTTTGTACTTTGAACTCACTCTCTGATTTGAAGACACCAGCTTTGTTTGTGATTCTGATATTCGTGTAAACTGCCTATGGTCAGTGCAACTTGTATCCATAAGAGATACTGTCTTTACTATTCTGTCCCTCAGAGCTTGCCTCCCTCCAAGTATCCGATGCTGCTCCAGCAGTCCCTGGAAACAAACACCTTTCCTGAGATCATTGCGATACTACATAGGGATTATATTCAGTAGGTCTAGAGTATCTCGGTATTTACAACTTTACTTACTAGATGCTACCAGTTTCGTATTGTATTGTCTGCCACACCATATATATATATGCTGATCTTAAGTTATGAAGGTGGACAGCTTGCTGCGCAAACATAGCTGGTTTGGTTTATTGTTAAATCGATGCATGGGAATGAAGTTATAACCTCCAATCCCTTTCTCACGGGGATTAATCTGCCAAGAATGCAAGATGATTTCCTTCTAAAAGGTACTTTTACTGTTTTTCACGTTACAGGTGTGGGAAGCCATGTCTAGAACAACTGAGATGGCTGACAAAAGTTAAGAGATTTTCTGTGTCAGTCATGTTCCTCTCCAGGCAAGAGAAAGAAAGTGAGTGTTTCTTTTAATGTAGATTGTTGTCATCAAAAACATCATGGTAATGAATATTCTGTATTCTAGGATGAAGGAGGCACTGTATTGTACTTAATGTTATGGTACTGACAAGGCTACAATGGAGAGACTCTGGGCTTTTAGATTACTGCATATAGCTAGCTTTACTTAGCTTTTGGTGAAGCTAGAAACTGCCATGATATTACTCTATTTTGTTTATTCTGCTAAATAATGCCTACCATGACTGGAATTAATTTATCTCCAATTTATATTTTCCTACTGGTTATATAATAGTTAAAACATTATGGAAACAGCCCTGAAGGTGATATTGTTCACTTTGTGATATAGTTTCGGTCTATAATTTTATTTAGCCTATGAAAGTAGCTGGATTTGATGCAGTCATTCTTTTTCTTTAGGTCTCCTACAGCTCTTTAGAGACTTGCAGGCAGTTCTTACTGATTCTGAACAGACGGAATTTAACGAGTTAACACATCAATTTTGCGTGAAACTCTAGTTGCTATGTACTGTATTATGTATACAATTATTGTGTAAAACTTGTGTAATCCACAAACAAAAAATTTCCGTATAAGCTCAGTGTATTTCTAGTACATGATTGCCTGAGTCCAGTGTGCATGTGCACCACAATCTCGAGCTCTGGACTTTAACCTGTGTCTACCCCTGGAGCAGTTATACCATACAATAGTATTCCGCATGCTAAAAGATTTGATTAAAGATAAAAATGCATGCAATGTTTCTATTATGTACGTATGAGATAACTATGCCATTTTGAAGGCAAAATGCAGGTAACAACTTCATGATATAGTGTAAATCTGCAGTAACTTATGTACCAGTATTGTGTACTCGTTTACTGCATATACAAAATTTGTAATCCCATAATTGACTACAGCAATGTTCTTATGTATACTACATTTCCGTTGCATAGATCTAAAGAAAAGTGCATGGCTTCCTCTGTTTGACCTCTGCTCAATAGTCTGATGCAGAAATGGCCTCTTACTGCTGTGTAGTTTTGCTCTTTGCACTGTCTGTGTGCCTAGGCAGTGTTGAGGGTGTTGGTAAGATAGTTCCTGTAGCCTACAGTGCTAAGGTTGTTTCTGGTCCAGAAGGATCCGTTTGCCCTGCTGAACAGACAGAGATTGGCAGCGATATCCGTTCTCTTCTCAGAGATAGTGTAATTCCTGCACTGCAGTGTAACTTTGGAGAGTGTGCATTAAATCCAGCTGCTTCATGCGCTCAGATAGCACAAGAAAACCCGAGTGCAGACTCTGATACCTATTGGATAAAGACCAGATTAGGGACAACCGTTCAAGTGTACTGTGATTTCAGTCCACGCTTCAATAGCACTGGAGGATGGATGAGAGTGGCCTTTGTCAACACAACGGATGACAACCAAGAATGTCCATATCGCTTTGACCTTGTTTCCACACCAAAGAGAACGTGTAAAAGACGACATCCAGCAACGTGTACTTCGATGTTTTTTAGTACGTTTGGTTTACCCTACCGTAAAGTATGTGGCAGAGTAATTGGCTATCAGGATGGATCACCGGATGCATTCTGGCAGTACTTTCAGGACCCATCACTGACCATTGATGACAATTATCTGGATGGAGTTAGCATTACATATGGGAATTCCCCTCGAAAACACATTTGGACTTTTGCAGCTGCAGTGCATGAAGTTACATCAAATCAGTTCGTTTGCCCCTGCACCAAAACAGACACTGAATTTACAGGAATCGTGCCACCATTTATCGGCCAAGATTATTTCTGTGATTCAGCCTCGCGAACCAATTTTCAATTCCGGTTTTATCCTGATGACCCACTGTGGGATGGCAGCGGATGTGGTGAAACTAGCACTTGCTGCGAATTCAACAATCCTCCTTGGTTTTGCAAAGAACTTTCGGAATTGACCCTTGCTGATATTGAGTTACGAAGCTGTGGGGACCAGAACTTAGGAGATGAAAATGTCGCACTTGAGCTGGTTGAACTGTACGTTCAGTAGCTGCCAGGTGACTCTTATGTATTAGTTTTAGCGGAACTATATGAACTTAGCTATTTAAAACCAATCAGTTTGTAGAATGTCACGTATGCTGGTTTGTTTGCAAGATTTTAATATTTGATATCGATTGGTTATTGGGTGCACTGGACTGACATGTTTTGCTTCCTAGCAAGTTAGTGCCTCTAGCCAAAACCTAGGTGTGACGATGATCATGACGCTGACATTGCTTTAACATCGTCCAGAGGTATATCAACCCATACAAGTTTAACGTTTATATATATAGGTAATGGTTAATGACTCCCTCAGCTGGACTGACCAAGTCAATCGGGTTTCTGCCAAGGCCAAGAGAATACTTGGATATGTATATCGGCAGTTTTACAAGTCTTGTGACAGTGCTGCTCTCCTTAAATTATATTCTGCTTTGGTTCTGCCTATTCTTGATTATGCTTGTCAAATCTGGGATCCGCATTTATTGAAGGACACTCATCAGCTCGATTCCGTTCAGACCTTTGCTTGCAGGATGATCACCAGAAATTGGTCTGCCTCTGCCAATGAGATTCAAACTTTATGTAGTCTCCCATCACTGAAACTTCGCCGTTCTTACTTTAAACTTTGTTTTCTTTATAAAGCTTTAAATCATCTCACCTTTACCCCTAATAATTTATTTTTGTATAGAGTTTCAGGTAGTAGGCGTGTATCTCACGACCTCCAACTGTTTGTTCCCCTAACCAAAACTAACTCGTTTCTATTTTCCTATGTATGTAGTTCAGTTAAGCTTTGGAATTTACTTCCGTATGACGTGGTTCATGCACCTTCTATTTATTCATTTAAATCACGCATTAAGCATTATTTAGATATACAATAATATTTTTTGTTTTGTTTTGTTCTCATTTTTGTATTCAATAGGTTGGATTGCTTTTTGGACTTTTGTTTTGCTTTGCTGTTGTATTTTGTTGTTGCTTTGTTCTTGGTTGTTTCTTTTTTTGTTGTTTTTGTCTTTTTGGTTTGCTTTATTTTTGTTTTTTTTATTTTTGGGCACCCTTAATATTAGCCAGAGCGCTATTGGGTTGTCCTTTGTTGTACAGCTTGTCTGTCCATCATTAACACTATAAAAATAAAAATAAATATATACCATCAGTGCAGCAGCTACGACAGCTCCGTTTTCTGTATTAAAAGATTGGTGATTAATTATTATTGGTGAACACAATAATGATAATAACTCTGCAATAATACGGCTGGGTGTAATTCTCCAATAATTAGTACTTTTATAGCGTGCCCCTGGCCACACCCTATCTCGCCACCACTATGCGAAATTAGATCTGTTGTAAGTTACAGCTGCATTTAGCTTATCATATAGCAAAAGATTTAGGAGCCACAAGTATTTTTATGATCGGCTATTCGCAACTTTACCGTGGGAGGAGCTCGACGGCATCTTAAAGGGGTGGAGCTCTGACATCCAATTTTCTCCACCCCCAACGATCGTAGGGTGTGGCATAGGCAGAAACCTGTAGGGCTATTTGCTATAGTAAGCCTATTAGAAGTGAGTTGCTCAAGAGTCTATTATTTGGCAACAAATATTGTCGCGTTTGTGCTGGAGACCTGCCGGTCGATCGATGCTGGTGCTCTAAGCTGAATGTGAAAGGTACACTTAATAGTTTTTTAGTAGTGGGCCGCCATAGTAGCTAGCTAGCTATGCTGTACCTAATTTTTATTAGCTAGTAACCGGAGTAGGGCTGTCCTAGAGTGGTGTATTACAAGTGCTTTAATATCTGTCGTTGAATTATACGGACTTATTAATAACGTAGTCTCGCGAGCCAGCTTGCGAGACTATTAATAACGATGGGTAAATAACGATGGGTAACTCGTAACTTTAAAAACTCACTCATAATATGAGTGAGTTTTTGAAGTTATGAGTATAAAATCCATCATTGTTTCAAGGTCAAAGACGGTCTTGGGGCTAGCTGTATCATTATGTCTGTCCATAGATAATATACCACCTATTATCTATGGCCTGTCCTAAAAGACAGCCTCGTTTTAGGCCACATCATAAGCATATTAAAGTGGCCTAGTAGTGCTTCCACATCATCTCTGTCGATGGCTATAGATAATTTCGGTGAGACCGTTTAACTCATTAGCGTCTCGAGCGTAGGTGTGAGACACGCCCCCTGGTTGGCAAAAAGCATGCCGTGCCATAGAAGATAGTGGCGAGTTGCTGCGCTATTGCGTATAGAAATCGCTTTAGTGAGCGGTCTGGACTTATTTTTTTTGCTTTTCCAGTTGTTCCCGAAAACAGGAGAAGGAAATGGATCGTTGTTGATAGAAGGAAACTTGGGCTGGATGCCTGCAAATGAGTTAAACGGTCTCACCGAAATTATCTATAAACCTCATCAACTGTGTGACTGCGGTATGAGATGCCTCGTTCTACTGATGACACGAATACATGTGTACAACCCACAGGAATTAAAAGAAAGAGATCAAAATAATATACTGCTGGCAAAATCTGAGCTCTGTTTATTCACAAATGTAGTTAAACCATATACAAGTGGAACTTTATTGTATGCTCACAGTACCACTGACAGTGTGTAGTATTTGCTATAAGGTGAACTGTCCAATGCCAAGTGATATTGGATGGCTACCCGTCCAATAAAGTATGTTTTATCTAACACAAGATTAGTGAAGAATTGGTGTATTCAGTGTGACTGCCTAACATATTGGCGTGAACTGATATGGCTGGCTGTCACAGCCAGGGGGTTGGAAGGTGTGGGATGTGTGTTTATTAGCTATAGCAAGTCTGCAACTGTCTTTCATAATTTAAAGTTATTGGTTCCTTATCACCCTAGTGATAAGAATTTGGAGGTTTAGCTATGCACTGCAGCATAGCGTAATAGGGGCATGGTATAGTGTACCAGACTAAACTGTGGTATGGTACCTTTGAATAAGTGCTTCAGCACTGTATACACGGGAAATTGTGGTTATTCCAGATATTGGCAGACACCCAGGAGTTCAGAAACAGCAGGATGGCAAGCATTGCTAGAACACCGTATGGCGATTACATCCATAATAAATCACAGACGGTGGTTGGAACAGCGCACAGACGGTGATGAGAAACTAGTTTTTAATTTTATTTCAAACTTTTGACCATGGCAACCATACATGTAGATTTGGAATGACTACCTTAACTTACCAGTATTCAGACTTAGTTGTTATTGAAATGAACCAAATGTCCCCACTGTAAAGAGTGAGAGGTCATTTATGCTTTGGTTATCTGAGTTCACATGCACGCTGATATTCATGTGTGGGTAAGATAACATTCATCTGGTGGGTGAGGGGGGAGGGGGAGGATTATGAATGCTTACATTTGGGACTTACCCAATAGGACAATTAATATGTGGCATCATTATAATACGGAGCAAGAATCATAAATTCACCTAAAATAGCAATTTACTGGCAATTTTACCTATAATAGTAAGTATTCATCACTGCAAAAAATATGTATTTGTTTTGACTACTTCACTAGTGGTTACCTCAATTCATGATGTCTGATGACATTCCATAGTAAAATTCCATAGTGTTGGACAAATTACCAGTAATTAATCACCCTTTGAGGCTTACTGACTCCTACCTTCATACTCAGATATTCATAATTTCAGATAACCACTAAGTAGTCAAATCAACTACATACTTTTTGCAGTGAAGGGTTATCAACACTCATCGGTTGTGAATAACAATCTTTCATCCAGCCACTGGATCTTTACACCAACCAATTTGGAATTCAGTTAACCAAATAATAGTGGTTTACTAATCAGGGTGGAATGTAATGAATTCTTAAAATTATATTTATGAACCAGAGAGCTAGAGAGGCTTAGAATGCTTCAGGTTAGCCTCATCCCTAGTCTCATTCCAGCCGACTTTTCACCCTCCGTTGGGAAAGGTACGTCTGGTAACCCCCCTATTCCATTTCGGTTCAAATGTGCCGGAATGTTGGAGCATTGTATTATTTTATTTTAACGTGTGACATTACGTAAGATTGCATTGCTGTCAACGTGCAGCATACAACGTGACATAAGCAATGATTACGTGACGCAAGCAATAATTGAAATACTGTGAACCGAAACGGAATAGGGGGGTTACCAGACGTACTTTTCCCGACAGAGGGCGAAACGTCGGGTGGGAACGAAACTACCTCATCCCCAGGCCCCAACCCAATGATAATATTTATTTTTTGTGAAATTGCTTTCCATGAGTCAATTTGCACACACACATACTACAACGATCGGCCCTGTAGCAATCCTCCCTTTGCAAAATATGTAGTAGTCTTGTCAAGTCCGGCTATACTGTTATTTTGACTATTTAGATGGTTGACAAATTATCTGCATGGGGTGAATACGCATCACAGTTGCTGGGCCGGGTGAAGTTCGTCCCTTCAATACCTCGGTGGATCTGTTCACTAAAAGCAGTGAACATACAAAGAGTCACTGACACTCAGCACCGAGAGAGTGCTGTGTATCAGTATATTATACTGCAGTTATCAGTTGTTGCCATCTTGATGCATCGTTGTTCAAATGATTGTGGTGCTGAATGACAAAATAAAAGCTTTTGGGTACCTATAGCTCTTTTATTGTGGTGGTACTTATAAATATGGAATGTTTGGGATGCTACATGTACCTGTAGGATTGTAGCTGCTTATATATTTGCTAAGCGCCAGCAAAAATAGTTGAAACTTTCATTGACACATACTATGTTTGAGTTTTGTCCTGTATTAGTACAAATACTCTCACTGCTTGCTTGCAGTGATGTTAGCTAACACACTGACTTCTCTTAGATAGTATTTGATGGTGGTATCGAGGTGTATGAATTTGAACATGCATGGGCGCATATTTAATGAGCCTAAGGATGACCTCACATCCAAGGCAATAATTATTATGCGGGAGTAATTTACTATATTTGGATTTTGTGTAGTGACACAATGTACAATTGTGTGTGTCAACAGAAATGGCAATACTATATACTGTAATATGTAATACCCTTTCTCATCTAATATACTTTAGGCACTGATGAAAACAAATGGATTCAGGGAAGAATACCCGTGAGTACCGCACAATTCAGGGGAAGACTAGCGTTATCATTGAGAGCCTAGCAGCTAACACTGATCCGGCACAGTTTGCCCAGAAGCTCTACGAGGCTGAGCTGGTTTCCCAGCATGTAATGGAAACTGCGAGAGTTGTGGGAATTCTCACACCAGCTCAAAGGATCCAACCATTGATGTCAGCCGTTCGATCATCTATTCAGCTATGTCCCTCGAAATATTCTGATTTTATTGACGTAGTCAGAGCTGTCTATCCTGCATTGGCCGATGTGCTGAATGAATACTATAGTAAGTATGAGAATTGATAACTCATATAAGCAATAAAATGACTGTTGGGACCTTTGCAACAAACTTGCTATTTCACAAATGCTTAGTAAGCATTCGTGAAGTATCAAGTTTGTTATTCACAGCTTGGTGAAATTATGAATAACTAGCGAGTGGGCCCTCTGGTTGAATCTGATAATTTTATCACCTATGTTTTGATATTGAGCATGATCACACTACCAGGTGGGATGCTGGATAGCCATGTAGGCAGTCCACACTGAAATGATGGAATTGGTTAGAGCATGAAGTATTTGATGACACAGTGCTTCAGGAGCAATAGAGCTTATATGGACCAGATCATCAGGCTTAATTTGATAATTACCCTGTTATCGTTTTTACCTCCATGTAAGACAGTTATATCATTATGCATGTAGTTGATTTATAGCATATTCACAAACTCATGCGTGAAGTAGCTATGACTGAAATTTTACAGCTCTGGTAGCCAAATTTAATCTCTGTCCGTCTAATGGAGCTGAGTGCTTGAACCACATGTACATAAATGACAGTGAAGATACTCTTCCATTATATTGAACAGAATAGGATTCATAATTATTATCTCTCTTTTCTAGCATCCAGCCTTGAGATTAATGTGGTCGATGTTGTCCAGGATGTCTCTGATTGGGAGGAGCTTGCCTGTCAGATTGATGTTGATCTTGGCAAGCTTCATGACGTGAAGCAGTCTGGCCATTCTCCAGATAGATGTAGGAAAGAGCTGGTACTCTTCTGGGCGAAGAAGGACAAGAGAGCTTCTTGGACGAAGCTATTCCAGGCTTTGGAAAGAATGGGAGAATTGAAGACTGCAAAAACAATCGAGCAAAAATATTGCCAGCCTTGCAGCCAAGGTAAGAATAGTTATGTGATTAACTTACATAAGAGTAGGTAGCGATTCTAATCAAAGATTACTATATATATTTCTGTTTCTCATAACATTCAGAGCTCAGTATCAATCTCCTTTGCCTGACTAAGCATCATGCTAGCTCACTTGCTAGCTACATAGTCTATTAGCCAGCAGTGAGGAAACAAGATAGATACTTTTATATCTAAAAACCATCCAGTATTATAAATCATCCACCTGAAGGTTGTACTCAGCAACAAGTGAGTCCAAGCTATATGCAGCCATGTGGAATGGGCCAGTATGGTGGCATCAGTACGTATTAGCTAAAATTCTAAGAAGTGAATTAGACTGTGCTTCCATGGTGGCAATTGCAGGGTAGGTAAAACTACAGAAGAAATAAAGAGAGGCCACGTATTGAAGCATTTGCTAGTGGACAAAATGTCTTGGTCCGGGCCTGCTATTGCCACTTATGAGAGGATCTGCCAGCTCGATCACTGAACCTTATTAACACAGCCCTTAATTGCTATGCCAGACTGCCTTATACCAGCTGCCACTGGTTTTTCGACTAAGTTCTGTCGCTCCCTAAGTCATGATCTAGCTTGGTAGCATGTAGTTTAAAAGCAATTCCTTAACATTTCAGCTCCACGCAGATTGATTTATTTATTCCCCAGACCCTTCACTCTCCTTCTTTTCTTCATTTTTTAGCAGGGCGGGGTAGGGTGACTAATTCTGCAAAGGTTTCAGTGAAAGTACTGACTTGGCAGTTTTATAGTGCGCTTCCAGAACTTGCCAAAACAGAAGTATTATTGCTACCTACCAAATATTACTCCTGTACCACTTTTTTTTGCTGTCTAGGTAACAAAACTAAGCTAGCTTGACGTACCTTTGCCTACTGGGCCTGTAAACTTCCGGTAGTTTCCACCATGAATAATAGTGAATGTAGAACTCTATAGCACTTTATTATCCATGCTTCCTCTGTGCTTGTGGCTGTAGTGGCATAGTAATGTAAATGTCGTAATTTAGCGCATGTGATAATTGCGGATGAACAGTACGGCAGACAGACATGGGAATTTAAAGTACCAACCAAGCATGCATGCTTTGCACCTGTCCTGCTATTAAAGGTACATGCGAAAAGAAGATTGAGAAAGGGCCAAACAGTTAACTAGCACTAGCTGCAGAAGCGAACTTCATAAAATTGACATAAGATGCATTACACATTTGCAATGGACCTGCACAACCTCTCCAATATTTGCATGCACATACATGCATATTAAAGCTAGCACAATAAGATAAACAGACATTCAAACTTACAAACAGTCTAGCTAGACCGTATTCAGTTAAGGCGCGTGCCGCGGCTGGCGGCAAATTTTCATTAAATACGTGGGTTATTGCGCAGCTGCTGCACAGAGCAGTCAGCGAGTTAAGCGCCAATGTATTCTTGAAAAAAGTAGTTAATGTACTAGTGGAATCCAACTTGAAAAGGCTGAGCTCTACCTTTGATGCTGAAAATTGGCGCTTAACTCGCTGACTGCTCTGTGCAGCAGCTGCGCAATAACCCACGCATTTAATTAAAATTTGCTGCCAGCCATGGCGCTCGCCTTAACTGAATACGGTCTATTCCAAAATACTGGCCAGAAAACCATTAATTTTAACTTCTGCAGACAAGTATCTAACCTGTAGCCTCGTTCCCAGCCCCCCGCTTTATTTGGTTGCACTTCACCTTCATGCAACCGAATAAAGCGGGGGCCTGGGAATAAGGCTATTAAACCTGTGTATGAATCATTATGCAGCCTTACCATTGTATGCTCAGGAGATATCCTATGCTTGACGTATTCTTAGAAATAGTTTTCCACTATCTTGTTTGTCATATATAGTAATTGCGACATGTTCATTCACAGCTAGTGACGATGGAACGGATGACGTTCAAAATGGAGCTGAGCAAATTGAAAATCGATGTGATGATTCGGTATACGAAAATGTAGCTGTACAAATTGAGGAGTTTGAAAATCGATTTGATGATTTAGCATTTCGTGCCCAGGGTGCTATTGAAGAGAAGCATACACCAATAAAGAGGTTTCGGCATACGTTGACCCTTCTACCGCTCTCGATTAAACCAGATCATTTGCAGTTCTTGAATAAAGAATTATCGAATATTGAGAAAGCAGAGGATATTGATGCAATATTTCATCATCTCAATCTCTACTGGAATTTTATCGACTACCATTTGCTAGAACACGTCATCAAGAAGTTCGGAGATGATACTCTGAAAGAAGATATGAGGAAGTACGCTTGCGACCTGGCTGAATTTAGAAGTAAAACGACAATTGCTCAGGTTCATAAGGCTGCGAAAACGTGGTGTCCTCGACCTGATCTTCCCCAGCATTTCTCTAGGCTGTCTACCAAATTCAACAAAAAGGCTTCAGAGTACACTCTTGAAGAGTTAGAGCAATTTAGATTGTCGTTTTGCAGGGAGTTTTCCTTGTCTGAGGTCACTGCTATGATAGCCAGTGCAACGCCGGGTTCAGTCATCGTAGTCTGGCATGTTCCATCGTCGCTTGTTTGCAATTTAAAAGCTGCAATACTCGGCCATCCTCGTACCTTCTTTGAGCAGCATCTAGTACTGCAAATTGAACTGGACGGCATGTGTATCTATGATGAAACGATTTTACCAAGTCTACCAGGAAGTCAAGGAGATGAAGGAATTGAAGGTAAGCCTCACCTCTAACAAAGGTATAACTGTCATTTAATTATTTGGCTGAATATTTCAATTTGTACATTGTTGCATTTTATACATCAAAATGTTTTAACAACCCAACTTCTGGTAACGATAAAACATTTATATAATGCTCTAAATAGTGTACAGAAGCTATCCGTTGTTAGGAATTACTCTAGCTGCAAGATTTTACAAATTTATGTGTAGTGTTGATGTTAAGTGAAGTATACTGTAAGTCTTGGTAATATTTCAGTTAAATGCACTGGCAAGTGTAAAGTTTGATTGCTTTAATCCATTTGACACAGTCTACTTTTACGATTTAATAACTATACCTTTCATACATGCAACTAAGTATGATCTCTTGCATGCATAAATAAGTTGAGGGCCGAAAACAATCAGAAAAAAGACGATAGTGAAGAAGTTAATTTAAATCTTGAAATGAAGACTGATACCTTCGTTGATATAAACAGCATACAAAGTTATTGGGATGAATGTATGAGGTAAGCTCATCCTTCGCTAAACAAGCTCAGTGCAGGCGTCAATGGGCCATGAGGTAGCTATCTTCCTCTGCCTTACACACATGCGTGACCATGCCTAATTATTATGCAGTTCTGATAGTATTGTGTACTGCAAGATTTGGTCTTAGATTTGGACAAACATACGTACTTGCGAAGCGATACTTTCCACTGATCCAAGGCCTGAAGCATGATGTGCAGCATATGTCCAAACTGATATGTAAACATCGCAAGACAGGTCACATGATGGAAGGAGTTGAGCATATATTGCCAGTTTCAAGCAGCATAACCCGCCTCTCTGCCCCACAACAGAGAGATTTAGTAGTATATATAGATACGTAACAGAGCACATCTTCTGAAAGCCAGCCTCTCAGAATTTGTACTAAATATCATAGCACTCATTGTTTGTTATACTTTATACTCCACCTACAATAATCAGCGTGATCTGCCTATATTGTTCGTTAAACCCACGTCTGTTTGCTCAGCATACTTATACTTGACAGTGCATGGTCATACTCTGAACGTATCATGGGAATGTCAGTATTAGTCTTTAGTATACCATTGTTCACCAATTTAATGCTGTTTCCATTTTATAGAGTTTCTTCCTTTGGATGAGGATGAAGAGGTGAGCAGTTCAATGTGGTAGTTCCCTAATGCTACTCTGCTCTTTTTACCATTAGTGATATGAATGTATTTATTAGTTCATAACCATGCATGGAGGAATATTTTGCTTACTTGTTTAAAAAGCACCTGAAGGTAAATGAGCATCAATGGAATGCATGAACCGTTACCCCAGATAGTAATGATGAGCCTGCGCTTTGTTCTATAGCATCAGCTATAGTAGCTGGACCCCACCAAATATGCATTTTACCATTCCCTTTCTGCTGGACATTTTTATTGTGATTGTGATATGACATTTTGCTCCAGTTGAAAAGCTGTTCAGCCAAACATTTACTTTTCTTGTTTGCATTTCCACTCAACATATAGACAAATTATTATGCCACTATATTTACAGTACAGCATAAGCTGCCTTGCTAAGCTGATCCATTCAAGAATGGCATTTGTCTTTGGCAGTTTGCTTACAGAGCATAGATTTATGCTAATAATGCCTGTCTTACTTTTAAAAATGAAATGCCAATCTTGTTAATCAGTATAGATGCTAATCAGTATAGGTGCTAGCCAATGTCTTTTCATTACTTGTGTGTGACATTTGAACCAGAGTATTATAATTCCCAGTTCTTTTGGAATCTCTGAAGGCTTAGGCTTCATAGTTAAAAACATTCAATAGTAGCATATACGACAGTAACCATGGAGATTTGGCTACCATATCTTGGTAACAGAGTGCAAATAATTGTGTTTACATGTCGTCAAAGGACAGTGCAGTGATTGGCCAAATAAAGCGGATCCTTGCCAAATTTTCCCGCTATACGGTACATACACACCCTCTCTGAAATGTCTGGAGCACTCCAAGACTAGGACAGCACCAAGAATGGTACCATTTCATAGAAAAAGTAAAGAGTCTTTACGGTCCCACTTACTGATCCCAAACCTAGTTAATTACAGATATTCCAGCACTGACAGAGAAGCTACATAGCCAGCAATGCTACGGTTTGAATAGAGCAGCCAACTGAAATCACTAGTTTGATGTCACGTTGCTAAGATAATCGCTTAGAAACCAATGTCTGATGTCATTTTTCCTAACAGTAGAATGCGTTCATTACTATGCTACTAGTTGGCGTGTTTACTTTGTCATTACAGGCACTCCTAGAGGCATGTGAGGGTGGGAGGCTGGAGGACGTTACCAGACTGACCCAGATGGGTGTGAATGTCAATATCATCAGGCCATCAGTGAGCAATGCACTATATATTTTTGATTCAATAAAGTACATAAGGCTGTTTAATGAAACGAACATTGGCTTAGTTATAAGTGGGTATTGACATTGGCAAGTTAATTAATTCAGTGTTATATTATTAATGCTAGTCATGCTGCAGTAAATTGATTGGCACGGATTATGTATAAGAGCAGTTGGTGTACTGAGCTATAGGCACATATCTGATTGATGGAATATCAAAGCTACCTGCCAGCACAGTGCCATCTTCCTAATGGCAATTCCATAGCATTAGCTGCACCTTTTTATGGTACGTGCAAGATATTGGTAATGATTTGTATAAATGGTCAGGATGATTTTGACATATGCATCAGTATTTCAGTCAATAGATACCTCGCTTCGCTCAGTATCAACTTTCCTGAGACACCTCCACCTCGGTACCTAACTTGTACATGTGTTAGCCATGATCTCCTAGCGTCAGGGGGCAAGACACATGTTCAGTTAGCATCTCTGGCAGTTACACAGACAACATCTTACTTGTCATGCATGAAGTGTGGGGTTACATGGTATTACCAAAAGGTGCATACTACAGCTTCCAGGTTAGTAGAGTTTGTGTGGGAACTCTGTAAGTAAAGGTATATGAGTGCTAGAGAGAGAGTGTGCGATTGAGTGATGCAACTGTAAATTTCAAGTAGCACAGCCCATTTCTTCACTCTCCCTGCAGTGCTTGTGTACCTTATATTTCTACTTTTCTTTGTAGACCGTCCAAGAAGGTGATGAAAAGCAGCCAGGTACTCAAGAAGAATTGGTAGGTCAATTTAAAAGGTTCATTTACAAACAAGAATACTGTTCATGTTCTGACAAGTTAACAATTAGAAATGTCTGTAGTACGTAATGGAAAGCTCTTTATACTGTACGATTACGTAAGATTTACTTGTAACTAATTTGTTTACTGAGTTATAGTTGCTCAAGTGAGGCTGCTTTCTAATTTATTTCCAAATCTTATGTTGCTAAATGTACCATAAAATACCTCCCACCACACACGCATACTCAATGCTTCAAACATTACAATTTGTAGCTGTTGTGGAATACGTGATATGGCTATATTTGCCTAACTATTGCATGCAAGTACATGTGTACCAAATGCGTCTTTGCATTTGGGCTGCATGACTGTATTCTACCGGGTAGCCAACAAAGCACGTATTCAAAATGGCATCCCTGGCAATTACATGTATGCAGTCTTTAAAATTGTGGCGCACGAAGGGTGAGAGATCTGGACACAATCTTACCAAGGGAGGCTTACTGCAGCTCCCAGGTTAGCAGAGTTTGTGTAGCCTCTGTATGAGAGAGTTATAAGCACTAGAAACGGACGGCACGATCGAGCAATGCGCATGCAAGTTTCGAATAGCATAATTGAGATAGCCTGTCTCTCCACTCTCCTGTAGCAGCCATGGCTGATTCTTGAAAATATGTTTTTGGATAGAAACATCAATGATCAGTCTCTCAAAGGCCAGTTGCTTTTTCGTAGCTTCTCCTGGAGCATTGTTTTGTATATGGTTCCAGGTTAGTTTTTATTCTCGCAACAGGTCTCCATGTTTTGCCACACCCAGTTCGTGACTTATTACATCTGCATCCCTGCCTACCCGCAGTACTTATGGGACACAGTCTGCTCGCCCACCATACTTGCTCTTGGCAGAGCGGCCAACTCTAGATACTCTACCAAATAGAAAGATTTAAGGGGGGTGTAAATACACTGCCAAGTATAAAGATAAGAAGGGTGTAATGTAAACATGTAATGTAGTGTTTGATATGAAGGAGGGATTACAGAGGATTAAAACGTATACCACTGTAATCCTTGCAAGAAAACTAAGATTTGCAACCTAGGGTTTCTTTACTTTCTATTTCTGTCCAGAGTTATAGCCAAAACAAAATTATACATATTATTATAGTGGTATGAGGTTTTCAAGTACTATAAAAACCGTTTTTAAGCTGCACTACAGATGACATTTGGATGGTATAGTGGTAACTTCCTTGACTACTAAACCATTCAGGCCCTGCAGACCAGGGTTTGCTTCCCAGCAAGAGCATTTCCGGGTTTTTTTGGGGGGGGGAGGAGAAAACGTATGTGAAACTCCTCTACTTTCAGTTTCTGTGAGGAGTTATGGCCACAACAAAACAATACACACTTTATATGGTATCCAACGAAACACGTGTTCAATATGACTTCTCTGGCAGTTATATGGATGCTGTCTTTGAACTTGTGAAACACACAAAGAGTCAGAGATCTGAAGGCTTACTACAGCTCCCAGGTTAGTAGAGTTTGTGTAGCGTCTGTATAGCTAAGTAGAGATACGAGTGCTAGAAACAGATGGCATGATCTACCAAGTGTAAGTATGGCGGGCGAACTGACTGTGTACCATAAGTACATGCAGGTTAGCAGAGATGCAGATGCAATGAATCACGACCTGAGTGTGGCAAAACGCTGATATTTTTACAAGCAGTCTTGAGAATGAAACCTATGCCGGAATCTGGAGAAGCTACTACTACTTACTTGCACAGAGGCTATACAAACTCTACTAACCTGGGACCTGCAGTATTCCTTTCTTGGTAAAACTGTGTCTGACTCTTCATGTGCCACAAGTTCGAAGACGGCATTCATGTAATTGCCAGAGACGCCATTTTGAACACATGCTTTATAGGGGACCCATAAGGACCCATATAAATTGTGCTTTGCTTTGCTTTGGCCGTAACACCTTGCACAAACCGAAAGTAGAGAAGCCTGACATGCCTTTTCGTAGTTTCACCCGAACACAACATGGTAAAAATTTTGATCCTCTCTGGCCCTTCATTCATACCAAAACTTTTTACTTGGCAGAGTATCTAGGGTTGACCGCTCAGCCAAGTGTAAGTGCGACGGGTGAGGAGACTGTGTACTGTAAATATTGCAGGGAGCAGAGTTGCGGATGTAATGGATTATGACCTGGGCGTGGTGAGATGCAAATATTTTCACGAACCACAGTCGCGAGAATAACAACTAACCTGGAATAATGTATATGGCAATGCTCCTGGAGAAGCTACTAAAAACTACTGGTCTTTGAGAGATTGATGTCTCTATCTGCAACATATTTCCATGGATCAGCCATGGCTGCTATGGAATAGTGGAGAGACAGGCTGTGCTATTTGTAACTTACATGTGCATTGCTACATCATGCTGTTCATAAATAGCACTCATATCTCTACTTATGTACATAGTTAGAGGTTAACCAAACTCCGCTAACCTGGGAGCTGTAGTAAACCTTCCTTGGTAAAACTGTGTTGTAGACTTGTCCAGATCTCTGACTCTCCATGTGCATCCATGTAGCTGCCAGAGACGCCATTTTGAATGTGTGCTTTGTAGGGGACCCATCATATAAATTGTGTACTGTTTTGTTTTGGCCGTAACTCTTTATAGAAATTGAAAGTAGAGAAGCCTGACATGTATTTTCTTAGTGTTTACCTAAACATGCCATGGTAAAAAAATTAATCCTCTCAGACCCCTCCTTCAATCACAACATTATTTTTACACTGGGCGGAATATTTATATACAACCCCTTTTTCCTTAAATCTTTATTCTTGGCACGGTATTATATCCATAAAACCCTTAATTGTCACCATAACAGATTCAATGCCTCCTAACATCATGTGAGGAAGGTGATACAGAAGCAGTGGCCACAGTACTCAAGCATGGAAATGTTCCTAAGGAGGTAAATATCTCTAAATGGTCAACTAGAATTCAATGTTGCACTGTTGTTATTTGTCATCGTCATTGGTACTGGCATGCAGGTGCAGGCCTATTGTATGTTGATAAGAAACTGCTAGCTAACAGAAGTGTGTAACTGAGGGTATAAACACTTTATGTGATCTTTAGTAATCAAGTGAGTAGCAGTGACATAGTATAAGTGTTCCTACGTATATCGAGGCACTATACCCTTTGAGCTGTCTGATATGTCCTGTGCATCCAGTCCAAAAGCTCCCGTTAACAGCTGGTATAATTGACCATTTTTTGGGCAATTATGCCATGTAACGAAGCAAATTTGAAAATACATGGACAAAATTTCCAGAAGTATTCACAACAGCACTGACTACAGAAAAATAATGAGGCCTGACTGTGTATGTAGCTATTCATTTATAGCTGTCTAGCAATACCTATAAGAGTATCTCTTGCAGCCATCTGGTGTTTTTGTTCTTGTATTTGTAGCACGTTGCTGTTTGTAGCCACCTATGCTGAATTCCCATAGAACTGGTATACCTAGCAAGCATCTGCTTACGTAAGCACCAAAACCACAGTGACCATAACCAGAAACATTCCGATCATGTACTAATGGCTGCCGGTCGTAAGCGTGTTGAATCTGTACACGACGTGACAGTGGCAGTTTCTCACGAGCTGTGTAGGTACGTACCTATGGCTGTCTCAACCACAACTGCTTCGTTTCTTCCTGCCTCATGGCATTGAATAGGTGAGAGAATTGAAACAATCGATACGGTCAGGAGTTACCCATGCACTGAAGTTAGTTGTAAAACAGCAGTGTACCTATCTATGGTTTGTATAGCTTTACTAAGCTTGCATGGTTAAAGCTTCTACACAAGCTTTTTAAGAGCAGGTAAGCCATTAGAAGGATAAATAAACTGCAACACGCTGTCAAGTAATTAATCATGTGCACTCACACAAAACTACGTCATTTTTACGTCACATGCAATAATTTCCATACATGCACACATTACTGCTAATGTGTATGTATTATTAACACTTGGTACTGTTTATATTACTGTTCAGAGCCTCAAAAAAATGTTAGAATGGAAGTGGTGTGAGAAGCCAGGTATATGTAGGGGATGCCCCCTACGTCCATATATGGCAGAAGTAGGCTGGCACTTATGTGGAAAAGTTATGCAAAATCGAAACCCTGGCTCCTTGCGGAGCTGGCTAGCACATATTCATTGACAACGTTCTCTGCAAAATTTTACACTTCATGGTGATCACACAAAGGCAGTGATAATTTATCCCCATGGAAGTAATTACTTATACAGTGGTAAAATTACCTTCAGCTCCTGAACGGAGGGTGTGCCTGTTACTTAGGCATGGAAGTGGTATAAACCAAGCTCATGACTACAAAATGATTGGTCATTTCTTCTTACTGAAGAGTTGGGTAGCATTTTGTTTATATTTGTGTTGTTTTTTATGATTAGGATGGAATCAGTTTCACGGTATTCTACATGACAACAGATTGGTAGTGTTTGTTGAGATGGCTGCTGTGCACTGTACAGTGTACTACTCTTGAGCAGCCAGTCACTACCTTTAGATTGTAGTTACAAGAAAGCTCCGCAATTTTATATTTAATGGCCATTGCTATATGTACACACTTGATGTACTACAGACCCACGCAAAAGTTTGACTCTCCTATTTACAGTGGCTACAAGTAGCAATGGAGATGGCTTGTGAGTCTGAACACAGCAACATTATCAACCTTCTGCTGGATGAACAAGAAAAGGTATGTAGATTTTGTGTTATTGCATTGATAATTCAGGATGAATGAGCAAGGTATACATATATAATAAGATGATTTAAAGTATTCACACACATAAATCCCTCTGTCTTATAAGGTGGAGGCAGAACTGGTCTGGCAGACCCGGTGGCTGTTTGAGTGACTGCCAGCAAAAAACTACAATGCAATAAAGTTATAACTGTTGGCTTTTCACAGACATGAACCGGGTCCAGGGAACCGCTGACCAAAAAGCAATGGAACGCTTAACTATTGTCAGAGCAAATGTGATTTCGCTAGCCAATCTGCGTTATGACCTAGACCCAGAAATCTGGTTTTGCGATGGAGTCAAAATTTCCACCATGAAAGTCATTAAGCTTCCCAATACGTAAATTTGGCAAGAAGGAAGAAGAGAAGTCTGCTCGAGATTGAATCGCAATCCACCCACGTGGCTGCAGGCCCTGAGCTCAATCTCGACCGGCATTGAGAGCACCAGTATAGCATGCTAGTGTATGACCTTCACCGTAGGCCTAGTGAAATGCTATGAAAGCTGCTTCTTGATAGTAGAATAACAGATAGAAAAACTTCCCGTGCTTTGCGCAGGGATTGCAATTGCCCGCTGTGCAGCCTCTAAAATGCCAGAACAATCATAAAAATACTTCTGCCACCGGTGTTATATGTATTTATTCTATCATTTTTATATAGTCTCTCCATGAAGGTGAAATGGAGCAATCTGATACCTTACAAATGGTAAGTCATTAAAACTTAGCATGAAAGTGTCGAAAATGTTAAGTTTTTACTTGCACAAAAATTGTAGTGTTACGGTGTTTTTTATTGTTGCTGTTATAACAAGCATTTGTTTCTCTGTCACTACATTGTTGTAACCTTTGTTGAAGACAGCTGGATTGCTATGGGTTAATTGGACTTACCCTAGTAGACTAGTGCGGCAAATATGATTGGCCAATATTATACATAACCCAGAAATACCACACCCAGTTAGTGTACCCTCGGATATGCCTTGGATTAACCATTTCCACATTTATACGTGATTGAGAGTAATCACTCTGCCAAGTGTAAAGTATAGCGGTCGAGTAACAATGGATGTATTTGAATTGTGACTTGGGTGGAGCGAGATGGGTCGCGAGCCAGCCTGTCGCAAAAATAACATTTGACCTGGAACCAAAGCTGTTGGAGAAGCTATGAAAAAGCGATCAGTCTTTGAAAGATTTCTGTCTCTGTCTGCAAAGTATGAATGGCAATGAAATGCCAATCTTGTTAATCAGTATACGTAGATGCTAGAAGGATGGCCAATGTCGTTTCATTACTTGTGTGTAACATTTGAACCAGAGTATTCAAGTTGCCGGTTCTTTTGAAATCTCTGAAGGCTTAGGCTTCATAGCTAGACATTCAGTAGTAGCATATACGACCGTAACCATGGAGATTTGGCTACCATATCCACGTATCACTGTCCATGGCAAATGAATAGACATTCCCTGCCTTTTTAGCATTAACCATTCACTCTCTGTAGACTTAGCTATATAGCTGTCCGAACCTTTCGAGTTGTAATGTCTCACCTAGTCTAGCATGCACGTCAAGGGTTATTGTAGTCGGTCTGTCACTGTCATTTTGTCACTCTGTCATTTGTGATTCTGTCATCATTTGTCTTTATGCAAGATTTCTTGAAAATGACAAATGCTGATGGCACCAAACTCGATAGGAAGGACAAGGATCACGGTCTTTATGCTCTGATGAGTTGCTGTGGTGTTAGGTCAACGGTAAGTTTGCATACGGCATGATCGAAGATACCCAAGATTTCTCGCAAACGACAACTGCTGATGACACCAAACATGATATGAAGGATGAGGGTGACGGTCTCTATTCTTTGATGGGTTATTCTGGTCGTCGATAGTGTTATGTTGACGGGCCTATTCATGTGAATGCATGCACTATTTAGGGGGCGTCTCCCCTAGCCCCTCCCCCAATGACAATAATGACAGCAGGCATATAGCTGGTTCGTAGACAGTACCCAGGATTACTCACAAATGGCAAATGCTCACGACACCAAACTTGATGTAAAGGATGAGTATCATGATCTTTATTCTCTGATGGGTTATTTTTGTTGTCTATGATGTTAGTTCGATGGGCATATGCATGCACCATTTAGTGAGCGTAGCCAAGGGGATATCTCCACATTAATTTTGTCATTATGACCACACTCAACTGCCTATAAGTTAGTATACAAAGTAAAAGCTGGCTGCGTTCTTGTCCATACAATTCAGCATTCTGTGAGTTTCAGTAAGGGGGCTTTTACAAAGTGGTTGTCTCCAAAATAAATAATTGTGTATATGATTATCTCATGACATGTACAGTGGAACCTCTATACTGCGCTCACAACCTCAGGTCAACATTAATTTAAGAGGTGGCTAAATTTTAGATTTCCATTATGCAGTGAATGGCTGCTACGTACAGGGACCCACTACCTGAACAAACAAACACTACCTGAGGTTGCAGGCTTATACTCCAACAGTAAATATAGTTGATACCATATAATCATTATTCTTCATCAATGCTGTGCGAGGATTATGCACTTTTAAAGTTCTTTTGAAGTCAATGCCTCTGTCACCTAGCCTGGAGTCATTGTTATTGCTTTTTATGGCTTCCTGCTCTCTCACCTAAATATCATTGCCTAGCCTGGAGTCTGAGTTTTCTGCTCTGGCTGAGATCTCTTGTTGCCTTAGTTGTTGCCTCCCTCTCTTTTAGCTTCAATAATCTCACTGTTTGCTCCCAAGCCTGTGTTGATAGCGTGCTTATTACTTGTAATGAACTATATGTACAAGACATGTCCTTTATTACATTATCACACATGTTTGTACGTGTATACATGAGTTTAAGGCTAAATGAACTTACAATGCTAGCACTATGCATCAAGTACTCTGGTGTTGAAGCAAGAAAAGAAATATATTGGGTCATAGCTATACTTTGCTAAATATCACCTGTGTTTATTACTCATCACTATAAACAGTCATAACACCCATTTGGATTGTTCTTCTCGGATGGTTGCTTCACCCCTTCAATTATAATGCTCTAAAATGCTGTATTAATGAAGGTTTAAGAGCATCACCTATGTAACAGGTAAAAGGTAAAAAGGTGCTCTCAATTTGTTTCCTAGACTGTGTACAAGCATTTGACTTGCAGAGAAAGAAAAAAATTACTTTTGCCCTAGCTCAATTAAGGCATCTTCTTGGCAATGCAGTGCAAATGATTGTATTTATATGTCGTCAAAGGATAGTGCAGTGATTGGCCAATTAATTTACTCCTCATAAATATTATATTCTCTCCTAATAGCTATATCAACCTGTTGTTCATGTGCAGTATTTATTATACAGGCACTTTTAGAAGCATGTGAATTTGGAAGAGTGGAGGAGGTGGTCAGGCTAATCCAGATTGGGGTGAACATTAATGTCATCACACCACCTGTGAGTCCCCTGTCTGATGTATGTACATTCATTATTATTTTTGCTAAAGCTACATCGTATAACATGCCTTTTAAATGATAATTATTGTACCATCGAAAGGCTAAGCCCTAGGATGGTATATCATCAACCCAATGTTATACATCATTAACCTGGTTCTTTTTTGATACTTAAATTATGCCAATTAGTTTGTTCTATGTCACCCGCTTCCTGTCTATGGCTAGTAGCTAATCAGCTAGCCTCGTTTCCTGGCTTTGCATGTGCAGAGTAATCTCCCCTCCACTAGAGCATGGGAACGATGCTACTAATCAACTAGCTGTTATATTGAGAGAGTGAGTAATAGCTACATATTTATTATCAATGCACCTGGCTGACCCAGCTGTTTTTAGAGATGTGGAAGCGAAAGCTGAAAAAAGGCTGGTAACTGAGCTAGACCATAGCAAGTACACACACTAGTTAAACTGCATCACATACATAATGAATAGATCCTCGCTAACAATACAGTGGTAAGCCATGCAGAATCTAAAAAGTACTAGCTAGGTAGCTTGGACTAGTGCAAAAGAAGAGCAAGCATTGATAAAACACAGTGGTATCAATTCTGCTCGTGTATCCGAATTTAATTTACAGTACATGTCATGTAGTAGTAAGAAGTATTGACTTAGCCTCGTTTCCAGGCCTCCACCCAGCTTTGTCGCTTGCAGTACGAAAAACGGTGAAGGCCTGGTACTATTTATCAAGTGCAGTGATGTACAGTACGCTGAATTAACCGGTTGAGTGCACATACATTCCGCCCCCACAAGCTCGATCTGTAATCTAGCTGCCTACATAATGTACACAATCTTATGAAGAAAGTTTCATTTAAGCTAGTTATTGCAGAAGGCTAGAATTGAGGCTGAAGTGAGTTGATTGTAAGTTAATGAAATACTAAGTGAGAGTCGTAACAGCAGTGAGATTGAGCTAACTTTGGTGGACCAGGCGGGACAAGGTAAGCTTATGGCCGTGTTACATGATGATTTGTACTCTGAAGATGGGTAACAGACATAGTCTTGCTAAAGCTAAGCATAGGGGCTGCTTTTCAGGTAACTGGTAGTTGGCGGTCAGTCTTAATAGAGTACCGCTTCATCATAGGTTTTACTCCAAGCTAGGGCCGATCCCTGTCTATCTCTCGATTCCTGGAGTCCTGGAGGTATCAGCAACACGCAATCATCGCTGATCTAACTTTTGGAGCAGTCAGAAACTTTTCTCTACTTCCTTATTAGCTTATACAATCAATTCCATGGTGGCAAGATTAAAGTATGCCGTCAATCGGTTAATTGAATCTACCCAAGGTCTACCCTATGTCACGGCACATGATAAATGATACCAGGCCTTCCCCGCTTTTTCTGTCGCTTGCTTCACTTGCTCGCATTACGTAACACACATAGAGCAGGGAGGCCTGGGAATGACTAGTCTCATTGATTCCAATAAGCTAGTGTATCTGAATTATGGTACTGAAGTTTTCATTTGTGTGCAACTGCTGATATTCTCATTTTATATAGAATCCCTACATTGAAACTCCACTAATGGTAGCAAGCCAGAAGGGGTATATTGGTGTCGTGCAACTTCTACTCAAATCTGGGGCAGTTATAGACTTTCAGGGTCAAGTAAGTCATGTCTGACAACTCACATTGTATAAGTTGTTTGAAAAGTCATTATATGTTCCAGGCAGGGTGGAATTTTGGCAAGACATAAGCTGTTCTAAGTCTTAGACCTATAACCCCATATGTCTAAATAAGTGCAGCACTCATTTGTAACTGTTTATGGGAGAAAAGTAACAGGAAAAAATATGTAAATTTAGTTCTCGAAAGACACTTATCAATACCTTTTGATAGATAGCAATGAGTTCTTTTAGATGAATCAAAAAGTAATTGGACCAAAATGTTGGAAAAGTGATCAAAAACGCAGTACAGACACAAGTGGGTCATGAGGTAGCCACGTTTCTATGCTTGATATGCATGTAGCTATGATCATGCCTCACCGATGCATTTCTTGCAGGGTGTAGTTAGCTAATGAACTGAGTAGCTACTGCGGGAGTGGTCTGAAACATCGTACGAAGAGATTGCTTTCTATAGGTGTCCAAAGTTATGAAATGTGCTTATTATATAACAGCTGAGATTTAATTGTCGAAGATACAGGTACCATGTTTGAGGGCTGAGTTCTCTGGAGATAAAAATATTCAAATGGCTCGCCTTATTTTTTGCACTTACCCAGGGGAGTCTGGAAAGCATCACATGTACCACACCTTCTCATGATGTATTGCAAAAATCTTTTGGAAGAGAGAGCAATGTAGCAGCTCTATGAATAATGTATAAGTTTATCTCTTTTTTTTTGAAGTAAAATAGTTGGAATTGGAGCAGCCAAATCACTTATAAGCTCACTGAGGATCCTCTGCATTCAAACTGAATCTTCTACAATATAGCTCCACTTGTAAGCTAAGGTATTTAGGAGGCATACCTAATTGTACCCTTTAAGGTATGTAGAGCTATGAAGCATTACTTTGGCCGGATACGGTATGTACTTACCTCTGCATAACTTCTGCATTCTAATACTATTAGCTGTATGTGACATCATAGTAACACACAATTGATGCCTTGCAACCTTCTATGCTGCTTGTACAGGCAGACATGGCTCATTTCTCAGATACATGAAGTTATATACTGACCTGAGGGCCAAATATCTTTTCATAGCTTAGTCTTCCAAAGTGTATAATTTTTGGCAATTAAAGTTTAGCAATGCATGTTATTATATTTGCATACTTTCACCTGCATCCGTACTTGCTCGCTATACTTACCTTTTGTGATGTGGTTACACTCGATAATATGCTATGTGTAAAAGTGCAATCTAAAGTTTAAATTTGCTCTCCCAGATGCACAATTAAAGATGTGTGTATCTTCAGCAACCCATTGAATTTTGTCTGAATTCCCTTGATAACCATCAAATAGGTTTCCTGATATTGTAATTTTGCCTTCTGATTTTACAGAGTCGTGTTTGTGAGTGTTGCATATATATTTAGAGCACATTACATCACTCTACTAGTAGTTTGTTGGTTAAAAAGCAGTATATAATAGTATGTACTCCACTAAATATCACCTGTGGTTATTGCACAGCAGTCAAGATGCTACCTAAACCTCTTGAGTTCTAAAATGCTATCACGGTGAATTGTAGATTTTAAACATAATACAGGTTTCAAAAAATTGCTACAAGCTTGGAAACATGCTCTCAATCTCTATAAGTTCAGACACATGCCGACGCTGAAGAGAAGAAAAGGGCTGGAGCATTAATCACAGCTACTGGAGGGTCTTGCATTGCTGTTTGAGTAGCATAGCAAAAACTAATAACCCAATGCATGCTAACTGGAGAGAGGAGTCTTGGAAAATGCAAATAATGTTATCAGTGTAGCGAATGTGATTGGCCAATATTGATACACCACGCCCACTCAGAGTACAAAATATTTAATACCAAATTAGCTCTGCTGAACACAGTTTACCTTTGGCTATGTCTCAAGTAGAAGTTTATGCGTTTGTACTCCTTGTAGACTTGCTATATGCTATACTTAAATGCTCATAATTATAAAATTTCTATCAACTTTCATTTTCAGAGTGGGTTTACAGCCCTCCACGTGGCCAGCCAGTACGGTCAGACAGGAGTTGTACAGGAGCTAATCAAAGCGGGGGCAACTGTCGACATTCAGACTGAGGTAAGCCACTGCAGATATGTAACGATTTACATGTAGCTATATCATACAGCAGAAAATTTTGTACAGTCGATCGAATTACAGGCGAAACAAGTGAAGATTTGATTAAAGCTGTTACCATTGTTTCTGCAAAGTGACTTAGGTTAGCTCATGACTGTTGTGCTTACTTACTAGTTTTGTCATGATACATAGTAGCTACATGTATTATGTTTCTCCACATTGTGGTTAGTTCACTGACCTTTGTGAGTCATAGTCAGAGACAATATGCTCACTACCAGCTATGGCTCATGAAGCATCCAATCTCTTAGTATACTCACCACACATTACCCAAAGCTCTGCAACTGCTATTCATAGATTGATCAACAATACACTGCCAAGTGTAAAGATAAGAAGGGGGTGTAATGTAATGTAATGTAACGTAATGTAATGTCTTGGTATGTAAGGAGGGATCAGAGAGGATCAAATTTGTATTCCATGTAATCCTTGAAGGGAAGGATTGGGTGAAAAATAAAAACATATATCTAGCTTCTCTTCTTTTAGTTTTTGTAAGGAGCTATGCATGGTCAAAACAAAACTATACACAATTTATATGGATCTTTATGGGGCCCCTACAATGCTGAAATGGCGCCACTGTCAGTTACATGGATGTCGTCTTCGAACTTGTAGTAGACGACTAGTCTAGAGTTTGTGGACTGTCTGTCATATAAGTAGCAATATGAGTGCTGATTAACTGATGGCACGATCAAGTGATGCGCATGTGAGTTTTCGAGTAGCACAGCTTGTTTCTCCACTCTCCCGTAGCAGCCATGGCCGATACTTGAAATAATGCTGCAGATACAACAATCTGCCAGAGACTGGTTGCTTTTTTGTGGTGTTTCAGCAGCATTGTTAGCATCAAAACTTCGCACCATCTATTGTCTTTGCACCATCTATTTTCTTCTTTGCCATAATGGCTGAGATGCAACGAGAGTTCTCCCTCAGTATTTGGAAAACATACCGAAAAAGCTTTATGCTTTGCATGAATTATCACATACCTTACAGTCTCTACAGAGCTGCATAGCTGTAGCTTTGTTCCCTGGCACCACTTTTTTTTCACAGAGTAAACGCGACAAAAGAGCTTATAGTGAAATTGGGAATGAGACTAGCATGGCGGCTCTAGTATTCCCTTCAGCAGTGCATTATGCCTCTGCCACATCTTAGTCTTAGTACACGAAGGTCCTTCAGCTGTATGCTAGCTACAGGCCTGAAGTCCACCCACAAAAATAAACTTCTGCAGTCAAGTATAAAGCTCACTCCCTCTCTAGCAAACTGGTTGCCATAGCGATAGGGAAATTCTTGCTTCTATTGGCTGTGGACACATACAACAGGAGTAGAGCAGTTCAGTAGGAAATTCTGAATAGGCTACCAGCTAAGAGGCTTCCCATGCGCCATTTCTAATGAATTGCATTATTGTTGTCTGCCATTACATATTATGATAATGAGTGGCATGTGTACTGATAGAACACGAGCTGCTGTTAACTGTTTTGTAGTAGTGTAGCAGGTGAAGTAGTTGAAGGCCTAACTACTGTATGTGTGCACTGCAGTGTTCCAGCTGCTTGTTGTCTGTTGATCGTTGAGCAACAGACCATTCCTGCTGTTGAAGAGAGCCGGTAAAGCAATGGCAGAATACTGTTGTAGAGGCATTTTAGTTTGTGCATGTATACAGCTGCAGCACTACAATATTTTTACCTGCAATGAGTGAGCCTATTCATGTTGTTCACATATAGACTGGAAAATATATACGCAGCCTCTAGCTAAACAATCTTCCCATTCACTCCACAGTAGCGATGTGCATAGAAAATTGGGGGGCATGGAGAGCCAAACACGTTAGACATCTTCACTACTAGTATGTTTATGGCATAATACATTACGGCACATGATTAGTTACATCTGGAGATTTTAATACACTTCACCGACCAAGCAATGACATAATCTTTTTATTCTATATTACATCATGTCACGGTGCATGGCTATTGATAATTTTGTTGTAAAAGAATGGATCTCACAATAGCTATCCAAGTGCTGAAAGCAACAGTAAGCTTTGCATTGAGCCTGGAACTGGGCAAGACACAGGTACAGGCTGGATCAAGGATCTCAAAACATAAAAGCCAAGTCAAAATCAACTTTCAGCAATTGCAGCCAAAGCAAGTGACTGCTAGTACCTACAGTGGCATGCAGTTTACATCCTTCATGGCACAAAACGGTAGTTTGGCAGCGTGGCCACAGGCACAGACACACAGAAACGCAACAAAATTAGCTCCAGACTTCGAGCGGTAGCTTACCATGCTTTCTTACAACAGTTGTCGAACGATTTACCAGTAAAACCTGTTTTGTACAGTCACTCTAGGCTATGCTGCACCGCTGCACTCGTTGACCTGGCTAGCTACTCTCAAGTATAGCTTGCACATGTGCCCTGCCTGTGAGTTTGATAACAGTACGTGTGCACCGCAATTCCAGCCGGCTTAATGCAGGTCTGGATATGGCATTTATACACCACGCGTACTATAGTAAAACTCTATAGTGACGTAATGTAGTATAGAATAATTTTACTTATACAGAGCCTACATAAGCTCTACTACTCTTGATGCTGTAGCAAGCCTGGCTTCCTTTTTGAAACTATGTGAGAGGATTCTCCAGATATCTGACTTTTAGTGCACCACAAGTCTGAAAATGGCATATATGAAACTGCCAGATGCCATTTTGAACACGTGCATTGCATGAGTATACGCTTTTACCCAAGGATCAAAGTGGTATAGATTTTGCCCCCATCTTACCAACTCCTTCATACTAAATACGAGCTACATTACACTCCCCTTAAATCTTTACACAAGGTAATGTATAGTATCTCACTGTGACCGTTTTTTAGAAGTGTCAGTTTCACAGTGGTCATAAACGTGTGTGTATTATAGTCGCAAGAATCCTACCGATATTGCTTATTGAAAATAATGGTCATTAGTGACTCCATCTGCTTAATGTAATTGTACTGGTTTGTAGCCATTGATGTGACAGCAAACAGTTTTACTATGGTAATATAAATAATTCAGTTTGTTGCTCTTGTGTTGCTAACAACAGAGGCAAGCAGTAGAATGAGTAGAGAAGGTAATCTCGAGAAGTAGTCAGCGATTATGACAAGAAGCTCGGTTAAATGGCTGTCACTTAGCCCTAGATCATCTTACAAATGAAATCGAGCGGCAGTGAACTATTTTCCAGCTCGTTTATGGAATGCATGGGTTTGCTGCCATTGCCTTTTAGGTACTCTATTGAGTTTGTGAATGCTTAGAGAGCATGATATAAACCTAGATTTGTAACCACACTCTGTTTTAATTTGTGGTATGCATCACGTGATTGGGTAGCCTTAACGTTTTTTTCTGAATGGCGGCCATGCGTATTGGTGCATGGGAACTGCCACTCTAGTCATGTATGAATTTAATAACCTAAGCAATAGTTGAAGGGTAGTATCTTTCCATGCATGCATTCTAAAACTCCGCCCTTCACAGGAATCTTGCCCTGTACATCTTACCAGAGATGAGAGACTATCTATGCATGCATTGTGTCTATGAATTTCAGTATTGTAGTGCACTCACTGTCGTGTCAGCTTGTAGTAGCTCATGACAACTGCCCACATACACCTTTATTGTCTATTGTAGGAGGAGCTAGTGCATGAAGTGCACACGTATTGTGCTGTTGTCTGTTGTTTTTTATGACTCCAACCATAGCCTTTTCAGAGCTTGGAGATATGGTTTAAATCTAAGACACTGCGTGCTACTAGCATTTTCTGTGTAAGACTACTCATGGAGTAGTAAACACATCCAAAATTCAGTAGCAGAGTTTGCAGTAAATCCATTGTGTTGTGTTGGCATGTGCATGCATAGTTTTACGTGCATGGGACTGATGGAGTACTTCCTGAGTCAAATAGGGTCGGGCCACTTATAAATAAAGCTCATATTGTGTCTGAGTGTCGACTTTTCTATTTTAGGTATGTGACATGAGAGAATACAGTTATTAGTGTACTGCCCACTTTTTGATTAACTGATTGATAATTAAATAAATATTTAGGGAAGCCACATGTTACGCAAGCAGACTGTGCACCTGTGGGCGAGCAAAACTGCGGATGTAATAATTCATGATGTGGGCATGATATTTTCATTGGCCAGGCTGTCTCAACAAGAACACGTCACGTGGAACCATGCATAGCAATGTTCCTGGAAATTCTGAAAAAATAATCAAACTTTGCGACATTGATGTCTCTATTTGCAATGGTCAGTAATGGCCGCAACAGGAGAGTGAAGAGATATGCTGTGCTGCTTGAAACGCATATTTACATCATGTCATTTGCTTTTAGCACTCATGTTTTATATGGAACCCTCACAAGCTCTACCAGCCTTGGAGCTGTAGCAAGCCTGGCTTTTGTTAGAGGCTTGTACAGATCTCCGATTCTTAGTGCAGCATAAGTAGGAAAATGGCATCAGTATAACTGCCAGATGCCATTTTTCACATGTGTAATAATGGGATCCCGTATTGTGTTGGCCATAACTGCTCTCATAAACTGAATGGAAAAAAAAATTGAATTGTGTGGGCGTACATCCGGGCAAGTAATAGTGTACAGCATCGACAGTTCAAAGGCCTACAGGTGTGCACTGTAATTGCTTTGTGCACTTGACACCAAACCTACTGTTGTGGGTGTTTGCGTGTGCTGGGTAAGCATATTCATAAGAAACAGCTGCAACAGCTACTGAAGTCTAAACAGAAGCCTTATGTAAGTATTGCCTAGACAGTGCACTACAATAACACGTTTTGACTTTGATAAACAGGCCTAGGGAGAACCCTCATCGTATTTACATTGGATAACAAGAGCCTCAAGCTAAATTCTTTCTGTGATGTGCTTAGTGACACAGTCATTTTTCTCCATTTGCAGAATGGGACGACTTTTTAGAAGTGTCAGTTTCACAGTGGTCATAAATGTGTGTGATACACACTGTACTTTAGTTGCAAGAATCCTGCAGATAATGTTTATTGAAAATAATGGTCATTAGTGACTCAATCTGCTTGATGTAATAGTAGTCATTGATGTGACCGTCCTGTTTGCTGAAGTGTATTGCAATACAGTTGGTATTTAGAACCATTAAACTGATGCAAAAGTTGTGTATCAATGTTGTTACCTACTAGCTGGCCTTCTCACTAAGAGAGTGAAATGGGTGAGTGACTCTCCTTGTTTGGCAGTCAGTATAAGACAGCAATTATGTTACAGCTATGGCCCTCCTGCATATCACTGGCACTTGTTGTTAGCTGGTGAACCATTGAACCCCGCTAATGGGGTATACCCAATGTGTTGAGAATCTCGAGTACTGTTTGTAGACACATTGTATATAACCCTACCAAGTGTAAATAAAGTAGGGGTCACAGAGGTGTGACACTTATACTATCAGGATCTTTGGGGAACAAATAAGAAAACAGTAAAGCTCCTTTACTTTCAGTTTCAGTGAAGAATTATGGCCAAAACAATCTTATATGTATCCTTATGGGGTCCCTACAAAGCACGTGGTCAAGAGGGCGCTTCTGGTAGTACATGGATGCTGTCTTCAAACTTAGAGTGCACAAAGCGTCAGAGATCTGGACAAGTCTACCACACAGTTTTACCAAGGAAGGCCTACTACAGCTCCCAGGTTAGTAGAGTTGTGCTGTGTATGTGTAGAGATATAAGCGCTATTAATGGACGACACTTTCACGCGATACGCTTGTGAGTTTTGAGCAGCTGACTTCGTCTCTCCACTCACCTGCAGCAGTCATGGCTGATCCTTGAAAATATCTTGCAGACAGAGACAGTAATCTCCCAAACACCGGTCGCTTTTTTGTAGCTTCTCCAGCAGCATTGTCATGCATGGTTCTGGGTCCATTGTTATTTTTGTGACAGGCTGGCTTGCGAGCCGTCTCGCCCTGCCCAAGTTGTTATTCAAATATATTTGCTTCTACTTGACCGCTGTACTTTACACTTGGCAGAAAAAAATTTGCAATCAGGAATACTAGCCTTTTCGCAGTAAGTGTCACTCAGAAACTTTGTTCGTGTAGAGCATGTAGGGTGGCAAGATTATAGAGCCTTGTGTGGGTGGGATGTACACTCTACTGGTTTAATATTTGGGAATGTGATAGACTTTTCTGAACAATTTTGTATGCAGGAATTTGATTATTTCATATGTTGAGAATCGCTGCGAAATGAAAAACTTGGCCTAGGTTACATGTGAGGTCAAAGGTCAAAGACTGAATATCAGCGCAGTCAATGGTCAAACTACTGAAAAGAGCCAGACAAGGTTTTGACCTGTGGTCACAGTCGTGACTGTAGATTGTATTGGAGTGACTCCCCCCCTTGATACTAAAGTAATAACTCATCACGTCATAATGAGCACTAACAAGTCCATTTTCTCATGTTGCACACAAGTACACAGCTAATGAAGCAATGGTAAGTATGCTTGGAGTTCTACAATGCAACACATGGCAGTCATTTCAATACCATGTACAGCTGTAATCACATCTGTAGGGCAGTTCAGTAGTAAAGAGGTGGGACTAACAAAGTTGACTAACCTGGGCTTTACGCACACCATTTCTAATGAATTGCGTTATTGTTGTGTGCCATGGGGCATAATCAGTTGTGAGCTTACACGTAAGACTGCATGCGTTGCTGTCTGCTGCACTGTATAAATCACGGAGCATAGTATAGTGCACTATATGCATGAGGTTAGCAAGGCCCGAAGACCGCCTGCGTGCTGTACGCGTGTGATACTTAGCTATTCACTCAAGCTGGATCTTGTTTGTCGTTCCAAAGCTGTTGAGCAAGAGGGCATTCCTGCTGAGCAAGACAACTGGTAAAGTTGAAAATTATTATTTCTTATTTGTTTATGCTCGGGTATTTCAGAACAATCATTACCACAGGTAGCTACATATAGCTATAATTAGTTAAGAGGAGGGCGCAAAGAATGGCTATAATCGGTTGCTGGTAGGCTAGCTTGGTATTATCCAAGTTATGATAGCGCCGAAAATGATTGGGTATTTCCTTAGTACATTTAGCTCTTTGTCACGTGTAGTAAACTGTTCCAGTCAGGAGAAGACTCGTCTCAGCCAAAATTGTAGGTGTTCCGCATTACAGTTTTTTTTTGGCTTTCCCGCTTTACCTTATTGCTACAGCTCTACAACAGTTGGGGGGGGAACCCCCCCCACCCCCCCTCAGGATCTGTGCAATTATAAGCCAAACCTACATGGAGTCGTCAAGGCAGCTTTGCCCTTTATTGAATGGGAGGGCCAGGGGCTGACGTTATTGATTAAACTTTGAACATTTCCGCTGTTGATATTGCTCAAGACATTCCAGTGAGTTTAGTAGAGAAGGTGGCGTGTCAATTTCACGCTGCACGTATGAAAGTGCAATCAGTTTTTGTGCAGCTCTCTGTTTAGCCCCCACTTTAGTTTTCTTCCGACTCCTCTGTACAATAATTCGTACATGTACCTGCACTATTTTTGAGGAGAAAGCTCCCATACTCAAAGCTGTCTGTAAGGAGTTGTGACCAAATTATGACCAGTACTGCAAAATTTTCAATGTGCATTCATGTGCTGCACCTTCAGTAGCAGATTCACTCAGATCAGATGACTTACTGTAAGTCCTGTAGATGTAACCCCATTCCATTCTGTCATTCCGTTTTCATTCCAAACATAAGAGGTTGGCTCAACCTTCCTCTGCATGCACTGTCTGTTATGAATTCCAGTATGCAAATATTTATAGCAAGCGGCTAGGTAAGACTTACTCGTTGTACGTGATTACTTCCTCTGCATAGGAAAAACCAATAAACTCCCGGGACATTTTTAGTTAAAGCAGCATAAACCAACTGCTAAGCCTAGTATTATGTGTTTCTAAGCTACGTATAACCATCATCTCAATAAGTAACCCCAGGCATGTAGCCAGGGCGGGTTTAGGGGGTTTAATCAAAGACACTTCTTTTCGCTGAATGTACATTCTATGCTACTAGAAAACATCCAAGTCGTGCTGATTAACTACAAGTTTGTAAAGTCACTTTAGTTTGTGCATGCATACAGCTGCAGTACTACAATTTTTTTACCTTAGCCTATTCATGTATTCACATATAGGTAGACAAGCTTCCCATTACTCCACATTAGTGATGTGCATGGCAATTAAGTGGAACTTGGTGGACATGGAGAGCCAAAAATGTTTGACATTTCCATAACTAGTAGTTTATGACATAATACATTGTGGCACCTGATTAGTTACATCTGGAGATTTTAATACACTGCAGTAATCAAATGCAAGAGCTTGGCTTGTGAAATCACTGGAAATGGCTGGAGGTTGTGGAAATTTTACGTTTGCATTAGTTTCGCGTTCACATTCCTACAATGCCCCCCCCCCCCCCCTCCCCCCAAGAAAACTTTCAGAAATTTGGATACTTTAAGTCTGCTTCTGGTGATTTTTTGGACCCTTAACTAGGAACAGTTTTTGCTGACTGGGAGCCACGACCCGGTAAACGGATGCCTACTGTCAAAATATAGTATCTAAACAGATCCATCATAATTATCACAGGCGATGTCCTCCACAACTTTTATGAAAAATGTATGCTTTAGACTAATAGCTGCAAGATTATTGACAGCTGAAAAACTAAAGAATTGGCTTCATGTTGAACTTACAGTCTTGCTACTTACTACCTCTGCCTGGAACAGCTGTTATGTAGTTCGAGCATTCACTCTGCATGATGTGAAACATTGTGGGCGGAGTCTGACACCATTGAAGGTTGGGGATCATGGCCTTCCCGGGCCTCCAGGTTCCTACGCCGATAACCTACTTTACACATCCCAGTATATGTGACTACTTTGGATGTGTACAGTAAAACATTCCATTTTTCATTACATTGTCCATCTTACCAGAGATGAGAGACTAACTCTGCATGCATTGTGTCTTATGAATTTCAGTATTGTTGTGTGCTCACTGTTGTGTCAGTAGTAGCCCTTGACAACAGGCCCACCTATATCTATATTGTCTGTTGTAGGAGGAGCTAATGCATAAAGTGCACACATATTATGTGTACTGTTTTTTTATTGTGTGTGTTTATGGCTTCAACCATAGTCTTTTCAGAACTTGGTGAATCCTCATAGTTAGGTCTCACACTGGATACTCTTAGACTTCTTCTAAGCACAGCACGAGAATTTTGCCATGTACATCTTCTGTGGTACTGCTCTAAAAATGTACCAATTGTACTCAATAAATGCCTCTATTATACTCGTTGAATTATCAACAAAACAGCTTTCTTGTGAGACTGTAATTATGTTACCTGAAAACTCCCTCACTCTCTGCACCACACTCACACTCTGTGCGACACACTCATGCCTTTCGGATCAGTTGAGCAAGTTGACTTCGCACCAGTGTTTTGCGATTTGTTTGCTTTAACCTTCAGACTGCGTAGCGGCTCCAAGTTGGCTAATTAGCGATGCCAGGGAAGAAGTACTGGCCTGTAAGCTGCTGTCAGCCGCTTAGCTTTCATTAATGACAGTGCTGAGATTGCTAGTCATCGCTATCATGGATTACTACATTGCCGAGTTTCTAATTAACTGATGTAATTTCCTCCTATTTTACTCGCATTGTACTTAATACTTTCGTGACCTACTATGCTCATCTTATGTAAGCATAATCCATGCGCCCTTAGCCAACATTCAGCATAGAGGAACTGTTCTTATGTAAATGATGCCAATGTTTTATTAGCTATTATGAGATATTGGCACTGCAGTGACTCATAAAGCGTCATCACATATCTCATTATCTTTCCTCATGACATGTCACTGCATTCCTGAAGGAAATAGTGATCTAATTAGGGCATTTACTATAAAAACCATCTCGGCCAAGCACCAGTGAAGCATGTAATGTACCTTGGTTTCAATCTCAACCATGTACCTAAATTGCTATGATATAGCCATAGTATGGCTTCTCTCTGCCATACCGTAAACTCTGGAGAATAGTGACCAGTCACTGTATTTGAAAATTGTGCATTTTAGCTGCTGCTATTGCATGGATAATTTATTCATAGGTTTAAATACGACGTTGGTTAAAATACATTAGTACAGTACAGTAGTACAGCAGTATACCGGGTTTACAAGTATTTTTTTATTCAATTCTTTTTTGTTTTCCTAACCTCTTCTTTTCACTGTGCCTGTCAAAGGCCTATCCTTACAGGTGAGAGCTCTTGCTTCGCACCACGTAGCATGTATTTGCAAGGCAGTTCAATGCCCCCACCAATGGCCCATACTCTGTCTGGGGAAGATCTTGGTGGACCTGTTATTGTCTCTGTGATAATAACCATTAGAGTAACATGAATGATTCTTGGTAGGGTACAGGCACCGATCTTCAACTAAAGGAATGCCACACTAGAAGTCTGTAGCTCTCTCTGTTTCTGTGATACGCGTCTTAGTAGTACCGTCATTTTTACGTTTGTGCGTTCAAAAATCCGTGAAGTGCCGGGTTTTCACAAATCTGGTCACCTCATAGTTGTTTACTTAGTTGTCTGGTGGGTAAAAATATTCATAGAGTAATTCAATTTGAATGAGTAATACTATTTAAGAAACCATAGTAATGGTTTTGAGAGGTGATTATATTCATAGGGTCGAAGTAATTAAGAGGTCACTATACTTCCGAGTTTATGGTATGTGAGATATTAGCACTGTTGCCACAGGAAATCGTCAGGCCTATGGCCCTCAAGTTTCTGTGTAGAAGGGACCAAAGATAGCATTTGGACAATGTTTGAGCAATAGCTATACACCAATGGCACTGTAAAATTAGAATACCACATTCAAAGAGAAGAGAGTCTCATATGCATTTACTACAGTACCGCTTGTATCCTGGTGTATAGCTGTGCTTGGTATATTTTTACACTGTTAGTGAAACCACTCCTTGCACATTTCACACTGGAGTAAGTCGCCAGTAGAGCAGTCCAACCTCTCCCATGGCAGGCGACAGGAACAGTACACAGGAACAGGCTTGATCTTGATCTCCCGTCTCCGTCCCAGCCTTCGTGGCTTTACAGCTTCCGAGAAGTCAGTCAAGATCCCCTGTTGAAAGCATTGGTGCAGATGAAAACCCATGCGATGCCGGTCATAGTGTGCAGTATGTGGATCACGTCCATGACAGAGAGTCGTAGCAACATGTAAAAACCTGCAGCAGGCCCATTCTCATGAAGATCTGCAAGTATAAATATGATCGATATACTCACTACATGTAGCTCTACTAAAACACGAGATGGACTGTGCCTTAAGATAACTTAAAGACCATAGCAGCCACAGTGCTGGCAATTTTGTCAGCTGTCGGAACTATCTTTACATATTTCGTGCAATAGTCACTCAAAGTGAAGTTGTAGCCACTGCCATCCTTTGCTGTTGGTGAGATGGGTCCAATAAAGTCATTCCCCACACATGCCTCTCTTTTTGTGTTTGAATGTACCGAACCAGCCGAACTTCCTAAAGAATTATAATTATGAGACAGTATAGTTAAGCGCCATACATTGACAGGCTGGTCGTGACTCATGTAATAGCATATGATCTACTGTAGTCTACTGGCACATCATGTTGACTTGTGCATACCTTTCCATTCTTCTCAACATTGTAGCGCAGCTCTCCATCTTTTGTAAGGAATTTCTTAGCTTTTTTCTGACTATCCACTTGTGGTCCTTGTCACAGCTCTCTGGGTATCAAATATGAGCTAGGTACATGCTCTACCAGCTCCCTTTCACCATCCTTGTTGCTCTCTTTCTCCTTCACTTTCGGCATATTGCTGGGAAAATCTATCAATCAGCGTGAAATACCAAAGTGATCAAAGTTTTGCCCCTCGCCGACCATCTCCTTCATACTCAATATTAGCTACATTACACTTCCCTTAAATTTTTATACTAGGTAACTTCGAGAGGTGACATTTAGACAATGGTCATAATCGTGTCTGTGATACACACTGTACTTTAGTCACAAGAATCCTGCAGATTATGTTTATTGAAAATAATGGTTACTAGTGACAGTTCTTCCTAGGAAATAAAAGAATGGTGTGGGCGTATAATCCTGGCAGTAATAATGTAAGCGCCGACAGTTCAAAGGCCTACCATTGTGCACTGTATTTATTTTGTGCTCTTGACACCAAACTTACTGTTATGAATGTTGCATGTGCTGGGCAAGCATATGCAACTGCAACAGCTACTGAAATGTAAACAGAAGCCCTTTTAAGTATTATCTTAGAAGGTGCACTACCAAAGTTTTGACAGACAAGTAGCGTGGTGCAGCACCATGCTAAATAGGCCTAGGGAGAACCCTGATGCAAGATCCACAAGCTAAATTCTTTTTGAGATATACTAAGTGACACAGTCATTTTTCTCCATTTGCAGAAAGCGAATTCTCATCATTGCGACTAACAAGGGTCATACTTCCATTGCTCTTCGTTTACTTGGAGCAGGAGCAGATCCTAACATTCAGACTACGGTATGTTATATTTGGAATGTGTGGCAACTAACGAGTTACAATTTGTGTCACACATTTTTGTTCTAATCTGTTAGTGGTGTAATAGAATGTGTAAGAGTTTGTATACATGTTAACGAATTCACTACTGTGTACTGGTGCTGCATTAATTCAGAAATGTTTGGGAATATTTGTGTAACTTTTTAGGCATAAATATTTTGGCACAGGCTTGATGTGATATGGATGTGGCTCTAAGGCCATTTTTTTACTATTTAAAAACATGCATTTTGGTTAGTATTTGCATTTTCAAGCATGTATGACTTTTGACTAATTCCATTATGTCACAAATACTATTGAGCCCCACCCACAACATGGTCACATGAAACAAAATGGCTGCTGTAGTGTAGAGGTAAAGTGGGAGGGCTTAGTGCAGACGCCATAAGTGCTATTTACCTTATTTAGAAAGTGCTACATACATCCGCTATCGTCTTATAGTATCCGCTTGTGGCTCTTGTCACAGCCCTCTGGATATTGATTATTAGCTAGGTGTTCATATACATGCTCTACCAACTCCGGCCCTTTCACCGTCCTTGTTGCTCTCTTTCTCCTTCACTTTCGGCATACCGTAGAGACCAGTTAATAGGCGTATACGCCTATCGTGTTCAGCGGCAAGAAACTATGCGCTTATTATAAGTATGCGCTTATTAACGGTATGCGATTATTGGACGGTATGCGGTTACAGGTGCTACATCTTTATTTTTAATACAGCAGATCATGGCAAGTGTAACTGTTGAAGATACTGCTGCGTATCTGCACGAGAGTGTTGTTCGAGGTGACCATATCTACAAGAGAGTATGGTCCCCTACTGTTGGCGAGGTTCTGCAACTTACATGCGAGCAGAGAAACGACCACGACTGTTTTGCTGTGTACCTGGGTGGCTGGCTATCCAGGGTAGCTTGGAGAGTGCGAGGTGCTTCAGTGCATGTCATCTCGTTGTCTCACTAACTCGATCTTGATACATCGGCAATCGTGTAACTAGTGGATGCGCCAATTAATTAATACAAAATAACAGGAAAAAGTATACACTTATTAAAAATTATGCACTTAATAACTGTATGCACCTATTAACCGGTCTCTATGGTTACCGTATTGCTCGTGGAGTGACTTGGTTGTGTGCCATTGTCGTTTTTTTTACAAGAAATTGTGACAGATACTGAGTGATCGATCGTCCCAGGGAGGGGGGACTGTATTACGCATGCGCGGACCATTTTTACCAGCTGGACACGCGTGAAGCGCGCGCCTGGCTGGTACTAAGATTGCTTTCATGTTTTTTGTCTGAGTATGTGTGTGTGTGTTCGTCCACTAATATCACGTGCACTAAATTACGTCATTACGTTACTATGCCAGTATAGCCATGAGCGTAGTGGAAGCTACTGAAAGTTTGCAGGCTCAATAGGCCGAGGTACGTCAAGCTAGGTTAGTTTTGTGTTGCCTAGACAGCGAACGAGTTTCAGGTAGCAATGATAGTTCTGTCTTGGCAAGATTTGCTAACTAGAAGCGCACTACGAAATTGCTGTGTCAGCACTTTCGCTGGAAGCTCTACATGATGAGACTGTCTGATCCATTCAACAGCTAGCTGCATTACTAATCTGTTGCTGAACACACCCTTCAGTTGAGAAAGAGTTTGTCCAAGGAACAAAATCTATCAAGGAATGTGGTCGGGGGGACCATTTCCTTGGGCGGACCAAAATTGTCGTTATAGTGTTCGTAGTATAACCATAGACACAAAAGCCCACATGGAAATTTAATAATACGAACTTGAATGTAAATATGTTCTTGAAATAATGTTTATCATATCACTGGTTTGTGCAATTTTGTGAAAATAGAAACTCTGAACAAAATCTCTGAGTGTCAGGTCACATTCGATTCTGTCCAGATATTTTGTCAGGATCCTTATTAAATACAATTGTGAGCACTGCTATAGCGGCCATTTTTTTGCACATGACCACTTAGCTTGAGCGGTAGATAATGGGTCTATAAGGAGGATAAGCTTGAGCGGCTATAACTCCATAAATCATGGCACTTGCACCATCTAAAAGACAAAAATCATCAGTTATAGCAGTCCCTGTTTGTGGGGGTGTCACCCCCATAAGTTTGGACTATGGGCCATTAAAATTTGGGAATATTAAACTAGCCTGAGTATAGCACTTACTTGCAAGAGAGTATAGGTATGGGATAGAATACTGTGTAGTGGGGTGTATGACCCATTACCTGCCGCGGGAAAGGTTATCTCCTACGGAAGTCAAGGATGTACTGAGGGCGAAGCCTGAGATACTTTAAAGGCTTCCGTGGGAGATAGTTTTTCCCATGGTAGTTAACGAGTCATACACCCCGCGACACAATGACCTATCTATCTTTTACTATGCCTAAGTCAGTCTGACAAGAGTTGCCAAAGCATTAAGAACTTCAAGCAATTATTTACAGAACAACTTTCCTCCGGAGACTATGATTATCTTGCCTGAAAACTCCCTCGCTCTCTGATACCGCATTTGGTTGAGTGAGGTGGCTTCACACCAGTGTGTTGTGGTTTGTTTGCTCTAACCTTCAGACTGCATCGCGGCTCGAAGTTGGCTAAGTAGGGATGCCAGGGAAGAAGTACTGACCTGTAAGCTGCTGTCAGCCGCTTGACTCTCATTAATAACAGCGCTGAGATTGCTAGTCATCGCCATCACGGAATCACTACGCAGCTACGTTTCTGCAAACTTTAATAAAGTGATGTAATTTCCTTAAGGAATCTACCTATTATGCTCGCTTTATGCTCAATACTTTCATTACCTACTACGTATGCTCATTTTAATGCTTGCATAATCCATGCACCCCTAGCCAACATCCAGCATAGAGGAACTGTTATTGTGTAAATAGTGCCAATATTACATTAGCTATTATGAGAGCAGTGATTCATCAAGCGTCATCACGGTGCCAATATCTCATTATCTTTCGTCATGACACGTCACTGCATTCCTAAATAAAATTGCGATCTAATTAGGGCATTTACCATCTCAGCCAAGTATCAGTGAAGCATGTAATGCACCATGGTTTCAATCTCAACCATGTACCTAAATTGCTACAAAATAGTTGTAGTATGGCTTCTCTGCCATGTGAGATGTTGACACTGTTGCCACAGGAAACCCTCAGGCCTATGGCCCTCAGGCTTCCCGTGTCAACAGTACCAACATCTACCATCAATGCGATGTTACAACTGTTAGTTTCAGACCGTGGCTTTGTTCTAGATGCCTATGAGGCCATAATTTGGCTGGATAAAGTATTCTGTATTTACTGTGATAGGTATTTTGCATGCTACTTAGTTTGCAATGTGTCGATACTTAACCTTTGATTATTTGGCATGCATAGACCGCTAGAGTATAGCTGTGGCGGAGGAAGCGTCCAGTCTCTTAGGATACTCACCAGAAAATGTATCAATCAGTGTGAATTGTGTGTACTGAAAAGATTGGGTGGACTTCAATATCTTAGTGAGAGAAGGTCAAAATGAGATGCAACAAATAGCAGCTGAAAGCTCTCTTTACCTACTAGGTGTGACTTGTCAATCAGGCGTAGGTGCTTCATAGGCGGTGCTACACATGGAAAAGCATACCTGATTCAGGATTTTCCCAATACATTACACGTGTGTGCGGCTGCCCCCCAGCCATGATTTGCAGAGTAATAATCGGACCTTCTTAATACAGAGCACAAGGATCATCAAACAATACCTTGCTTGGTGAAGCCTTGCCTATCAGAGGAGCCCTCTGGCGCAGGTCTGTCATCCCCTCCATGAAGCTTAGAGTTGATAAACTGCCACGCGGTGGCAGCCTAGCTGGCTTCCAGTGGCTGTTACTTGCATCCTGATGAGGCCTTAAATGCTACTCTGACTATGGCAAGGGAAACCTGGAGTTAGTTGGAAGACCAAGTACACACCAGTATTTGGAAACAGCAATAAAAGAAAGAAGAACCATCTTCTGTAGTAGAAATTATCATGTAACATGGCTAGAAGCGTACCCCATGCCTACCTGAGTCCTACCATTTTAGTTCTGATCTCACTGCTGATAAAACGTGTTCACTCTTTCGCTAATTTACGTTCATCCTCAAACCTAGCCTTCTGCAATCACTGTCTCTCAGAAACCTTCTTCATGTAGAGCATGTAAGGTGGCAAGATCATAGATCCTTGTGTGGGTGGGATGTGCACTCAACCGTTTGATTACATCTACCCTATGTCACGGCATTATACCAAATTTGAGAGACTATCTCTGCATCTATTTTGCCTATGAATTTCAGTATTGTTGTGTGCTCACTGTTGTGTCAGCTTGTAGTAGTCCATGACAACCAGCCCACCTACATCCTGTATTGTCTGTAGATGATAGCAGACTACCTGCATCCTATAATTGCCGAGTGGGAAGCGAGGCAACTAATTGTGTTGCATGCAGATCCCGCGTATGTATGTATGTATGTATGTATGTATGTATGTATGTATATTTGTATGTATGTATGTATGTATGTATGTATGTATATATGTAATACTACACAACACTAAATGCAATTATTCAAACATGTGGGCCCGGCATCGCTTCCATGCACATGCAGTATAGTCTCATTTCCAGCTGACTTTTCACCCTCCATTGGGGAAAGTACGTCTGGTAACCCCCCTATTCCGTTTCAGTTCCTGGTATTTCAATTATTGCATATGTCACGTAATCATTGTTTACATCACGTTGTACACTGCACGTTGACAGCAATGCAATCTTACGTGACTTGACGCATTAAATTATAATAAAATGATACGCCAACATTCCGGCATACTTGAACTGAAACGGAATAGTGGGGTTACCAGACATACGTTTTCCGACTGAGGGCGAAAAGTCGGCTGGGAATGAGACTAAATGCAGTAGAGCCAAAGACCATGCCTGCAGAGAGGCTAGGTAGCAGTGATTAGGGAGGCTACATGCACATTAACACAGAAGTGGTGGTAGTGAGGAGAGGAGGGAACATCGGCGGGAGGTTCACTGACAGCGGATAACGATGATTTGGCAGCAGTAATGTAATGACTGCCTTCTCAAAGCCTCGCACTGGCTGAATGGTCAGGTGAGCAGTATAATACCACTATTCGATTCCCGCGAGGCTTGTTAGTGCTCATGATGAGTTATTACCTTAGTATCCCACTGTTGACCGACCACACAAGGCTCCAACCACACAAGGCTCCAAACACTCTGTGTAGTGCACAGCAATATACATTTCAACTGTCTGAGAAAAAATGTTCACCATGGCTTTTTGCAGGTATGAGTACATGCTGACATGGGGAGGCCGGTCCGTAGGCCGATCTGGTGTGTGCTCCCGTGTGACCATTATCCTTGTTTGTTACTTTTTAGTAATTTTTATATATATATATATATATTTTTTTTAAAAGAGGTGGAGCGTTTTCCGATGGAGGGCGAAAAGTCGGCTGGGAACAAGTTATATTTGTATCATGGGTTTCTACTGTACATGGGGTTTGTACCCTGAGTGCAGTTTTATGTAAGCCCGAGGGAATACATAAAACTGCACGAAGGGTACAAACCCCATGTACAGTAGAAACCCATGGTACAGATGACTTGTGCTATAGTGCACCACTAATTGCGCTTTGAAAATGTTTTTGTAGATAATTAATTTCACAGTTATGAGAAAAAACCTCAGTAGCCTAGCAACCCTCATGTACCCTGGCTTCAAAGGATCAGCTTCTGTACATGGGATTTGTGCACTGTGGCGGCGCCTTTCATACGCCCACTCACTATGGTACAAGACTACATGTAGTAGAGCCAAAGACCATGTATAAACAATGGAGTCGCCTGCAGAGAGGCTAGGTGGCAGTGATTAGGGAGGCTACATGCACATTAACACAGAAGTGGTGGTAGTGAGGAGAGGAGGGAACATCGGCAGGAGGTTCACTGACAGCGGATAACGATGATTTGGCAGTAGTAAAGTGATAACTGCTTTCTCAAAGCCTCACACTGGCTGAATGGTCAGCTGAGCAGTATAATGCCACTACTGGATTCCCGCGAGGATCTCTGCATGGACTATCATGCATGTATGCACTAGTTATTGTCTGTTGTAGGAGGAGCTAGTGCATGAAGTGCACACATAAAATGTGCTGTAGTCCGTTGAGTGTTTTTGTTACTCCAACCATAGCCTTTTCAGAGCCCAGGCTTGGAGATATGGTCTAATTTCAAAACTCTCTGTGTACTACTATTTGTCTTAGACTGGTCATGGAGTAATAAAACACATCCAAAACGCAGTGGCTGAGTTTGAATGTGTTGCTATAATTATGGTGAATCCATTGTTTTGTGTTGGCATATGCATGTATGACTTTACATGCATAATTATGACTGATGGACTGTTATCTGAATAAAATGTGGTGGGAACAATTATATATAAAGCTCACATTGTGTCTGAGTATCAGCTTTTCTATTTTTGCTATGTGACATGAGAGAACACACTTGTTAGTGTGCTGTCCACTTTTCTATTAAATAATTATTTAGGGCAACCACACTTTGTGCAAGCAGACTGCACACCACGTAAGCACTGTGTGCGAGCAGAGCTGCGGATATAATGATTCCCAACCTGAGTATGGTATTTTATGCGCCAGGCTGTCATAACAATAAAACCAAATGTGGAGCCATGCATAGCAATGCTCCTGGAAAAGCTTATATTATTATTATTATTGTTTCTTTCGCTGGGCTACCACGATATTCAGTGAAGCAATTACAATGATTCAAATGCGAAGTGCATGGAGTATTGCACTCATACCAGAACGCTTTCAAAGAACTGGAAGTTTTCGGTAGTGATTTACTAGAGCCGTCGAGTGAACGCTTGCCGTTGCGCGCCATTTTCATTTATAACAATTAATAACGTAACCGGAAGCGCAACTACTGAGCGTGCAGTGAAGCAAAGTTCCAGGGTGACGATAATTGAGTATAGGAAAATGTACAGAGTGACGATATCAGGTACCAGGTGACAATAATCGGTAAATGAGGGGGTATGGCTGCTGCACTGTCGCTGCGTGATGAAGTATAGTAGCATCCTCGGAGGTGGGGCGATATTTAGTAAACTCAATGACCTCATTTCCAGTGCAAGAGCGAGCTTTCTACGACTAACACGAGTGAGATTAGTGCGGTGCACCGTTTATGTGTCGATAATTGGCCATTTACGCTATAGCTATATGACTTGGTATCTTAGAGTAAACAGCAAATATTTTACTCTCGTAGTTTACACCATGGACTAGAACCTCAGGAACTGAACTCACAGTCATTATTCTTTTCCCTCCTGTAGCATAAAGCCACAGCCCTGTTCTTCGCTGCTCAGAATGGACATGATGCCATTGTGCATGAACTTTTGACAGCAGGAGCGGATCCTGATCTTCAGACTGAAGTAAGTTAAATGGATACATATGGCTTTTGCCTTGCATATTATATTGGGCTTATACATTGGGGTTTGGGGAATTTGTGTTTTAATATTTGAAAACATTATAGCTGTGTGACACTTTCCTGTGCATTTTCTAATGTAGGAATTTTATTATAGCATATGTTGATAGCGTAATTTGTACATGGTATTGACCTGACTACTGTGCATTGCAAGGTGCCCCTACCATATCAACCATTGCTTCATTAGCTGTTTACTTGTGAGTGATGCGAGAAAATGGACTTGTTAGTGCTCATGATGAGTTATTACCTTAGTATCCCACTGTTGACCAACCACACAAGGCTCCAAATACTCTGTGTACTACACATCAATATGCATTTCAACTGTCTGAGAATAATTTAGTCACCTTATTAAATTAAAAATTGGTCAGCTTTGTTGGTAGCAGTGATGTTGCTGAGAATGAGTACACTTATAGTATCTCCTACACTAAAGAGACAACCGGAAATACATACTATACAACAGTCTCACAGGGAAATGAGCCTATGAGTATGGAGTATAACGGATACCGCTCGTCGCTGAAACTAGCCGTATCTGCACCGTACGCGCACTGTTTCAGTCCATCGTGGGACCACTTGAGTGTGGCAGGATCGAAGTCTTAAGCTTATTACTGTGAACTATGAAACCCAATCAGGTATTTTGCATAGAAATTTACGCTGTTTTAGAACATGCCAAGTGGTACCACAACGGACTGAAACGTTGCGCGTACGGTGCAGATACGGTTAGTTTCAGCGACGAACGGTGTCAGTCCTATCTCGTATACATAGTCCCATTTCCCTGAGTCTGTCAGTATCTTTATACAGAAGATGGTGAAACTGGAGGGCACTAGGGGCACATGTTCCCCCCTGGAAATATCTTGCCTTCTGTGCCCCTTCAGACTTCTTGGGTAACTGCCACACATGACAGTAGATATATTCTTTGTCAGTAGGGTGCAGGAATTTAGATGGAAAATAAGCTCTCTATGGTGTGTAGTACACAACTGACTATGTTGGGATGGAGGGAATAAGGCTAGCTGCTGTTTGGCATTGTGCATGGCTATCCATGGTGTCTGGTAAGTGTTTGGTTACAAGGGGCAGGGCTGGAATTTGCGTGCATATGTTTGCACATGTTCAGCATGTGCTAAGCTGTGATTGGTTGCTAGGTTGGGAACAGCAATTCCATCAGCATGTCAGAGACTGTGGTGATCTTGCCTAAAAACTCTCTCGCTCTTTGTGCCACACTCATGCTTTTCAGATCGGTTGAGTGAGTTTGCTTCGCACCAGTGTGTTGCGGTTTTGTTTGCTCTAACCTTCAGACTGCGTAGGGGGCTCAAAGTTGGCTAAGTCACGATTCGAGGGAAGAAGTACTGGCCTGTAAGCTGCTGTCAGTCGCTTGACTCTCATTAATAACAGCGCTGAGATTGCTAGTCATCGCTATCATGGAATCATTTTGCGGCTGAGCATGTGGCATCTAAGGCTACCTGCCGCTGTCAGGTCCCTAAGAATAGGGCGCTGCCCGCAAAAAGCCATGGTGTTCCCCTAGGCCGCCATCCCCAAGACAATCCTAGAATCAACATCATGTATGTCAGAGCTATGTGCAACGTGACTAAAATAGTCTAATATAGTAATCGGCTGGACCGCGTGGATGTGTTAATAGTACCAATATCTCATTAGCAATTATGAGAGCAGTGACTCCTAAAGCATCATTATGGTGCCAATATCTCATTATCTTTCATCATGACATTACACTGCATTCCTGAAGGAAATAATTATGGCATTTACTATCTAAACCATGCACCTACACTGGTACAAAATAGTTGTGGTATGGCTTTTCTCTGCCGTATGTGAGATGTTGATAGACACTGTTGCCACAGAAAACCCTCAGGCCTATGTTCCTCAGGCTTCCTGTGTCAACAGTGCACACATCTAGCATGTGGCACTCACTGCCATGTTAGTTTCAGACCTTGGCTTTGTTCTAGGTGCCTATGAGGGTATGATTTGGCTGGATAAAGTATTCTGTACTTACTGTGATAGGTATTTTGCATGCTACTTAGTTTACTTGTTATTTAGCATGCATAGACCGCTAGAGTATAGCTATGGCTCAGGAAGAGTCCAATCTCTTAGTATGCTTACCGGAAAATCTATCAATTAGTGTGAATTGTGTGTACTGAAAAGATTGGATGGGCTTCAATCGTATGTATCTTGGTGAGAGAAGGTCATAGAGATATGCAACAAATTGCAGCTGAAAGCTCTCTTTGCTTACTAGGGATGACTGGTCAATCAGGCGTAGATGGTTCATATGGTGCTACACATGGAAATACATACCTGATTCAGGATTTTCCCAATACATTATACATGCGTGGCTGCCCCCCAGCCATGATCTGCAGAGTAATAATCGGACCTTCTGCGTACTGTGATACCACATACAAAATGGCCTTTACTCGTTGACTTCGCACTTGATCTGCCACTATGTGTGTTGCACAAGCTATTAAAGAAGCAACGGAATCTTTGCTGCTTTTGTTGGGAGACTATCTGCTACAGCCATCCAAGGCAAAAAGGGTGGCAGATTGGAACCATTACTGAATGTTTAAAGAAGTGAAGAAAAGCTGCTGCCTGCTCCGAATGCTAGACCAGTGATCATTTCACCAGCTGACAAGTTGTTGCCGTAACATTGGCAATAAGCATGGTCAGCTAATGATCATGTTGTTCATGTTTTTGTTCTAGACTAGTTTCTGGGTGTGGAGTGCTGCTCGGTAGTGGTCACAGTGTTTCACATGTCTTCAGTGTTTCACATGTCTTATACTATTGTAATGAGCAGTACTGCAAATAAAATGGTTCAATGTGCTGCACCTTTAGTCATAGATTCACTCTGATCAAATGACTTACTATAAGTCCTGTAGATGTAACCCCATTCCATTCTATCATTCCATTTTTATTCCAGAGATAAGAGGTTTGCACAGTAGTGCATATTTGCCATAGGCGAGGGAGAAGGGGGGTCAGGGGGTGGCTCTACCCCCCCCACTTTAGCAGCTCTGTGACATTATATATGGACATAGTGCTAATGCTGTTCTAGCAATCATGCAGTAGCTAACTACATTTCTGACGATCAAAACTCACGACCAGAGCTACAGGCCATCCACTATATTGAAGAACATTCTATTTAGAGCCAACTATTTCATTAGCAGGACCGGCGGCTGTAGCCGTGCTATGGATATGGCCAAACTCGTAGAGGGTGGGGCCGAGCCGTAGTCTATTGGATGACGTCTTTGGTGCATTACCAACTGCATTAGCGCTACATGCGCGAGCAAGCAGATTTACGGTGAGTTAGTTAGAGACCTCATGAGAGCGATTCCTGACCCGGCGTAACTTACCTAAAAAATTCTGCGACAGCTAGTGTCTTCTTTCCTTCTTTTCTTCTTCTTTCCTGCTTAATCAATATCTTCTACTCATTTTAGGGGGTAACTTACCATCAAGACTCCGCAACAGCTATTGTATTCTTTCCGAAAACACCCGAGATGCTGCAAGAATGCTCCCTGAGTAATTGGAAAGCATACCGCATAAAATTCCATGTTTTGCACGAATTATCACCTGCTTTCAAGTCTCTGCAGAGCTGCATAGTGGTAGCCTCATTCCCAGTCTTCACTCTTTTTTTTGTGCATACTAAATGCAAAACAAAAGCTGGGAGTGGAGACTGGGCACGAGGCCAGCACAGCAGCTCTGAGTACTCCCTTCAGTAGTGCATTATGCCACTGCCACATCTTAGTCTTAGTACACAAATGCTCTTAAGCTGTGGGCTGGCTATGGGCCTGAAGCCACCCACATCTAACAGGAGTAGGGCGGTTCAGTAGTAAATTCTAACTGATGAATAGGCTACCAGCTAAGAGGCTTCACATGCACCATTTCTAATGAATTGCATTATTGTTATCTGCCATTACATAATGAGTTACATGTGTATAGATGGAGCATGTGTGCTGCTGTTTGCTGTCTTTGTAAGGGTATAGCAGAGTAGTCTGCTACAAAAAATAGTTGAAGGCCTAAAGACACTGTGTGCACTGTAGATACTCCAGCTATTTGTTGTTGGTTGATCCTGTTAAGCAAGAGAACACTCCTGCTGTCCAAGAGAGCCGGTAAAGCAATGCCAGAATACTGTTATAGAGTCATTTTTGTTTGTGCATGCATACAGCTGCACTACTACAATACTTTTTACCTGAGCCTATTCATTTGTCCACATAGCTATAGGCTTGAAAATACACACAACCTAGCTAGACAATCTTCCCATTACTCCACATTAGTGATGTGCATGGCAATTAAGAGGGACTTGGTGGACATATGCATGGAAAGCCAAAAATGTTTGACATTTCCATTACTAGTATGTCTATGGCATAATACATTGTGGCACCTGATTAGTTACATCTGGAGATTTTAATACACTGCAGTAATCAAATGCAAGAGCTTGGCTAGTCAAACCACTGGAAATGGCTGGAGGGTGTGGAAAGTTTTACGTTTGCATTAGTTTCACGTTCACATTCCTAAAATGCCCCCCAAAAGAAAACGTTCAAAAAATTTGATACTCTGAGGCTGCTTCTGGTGAGTTTCTGGGACACTAACTAGGAACAGTTTTTACTGACTGGGAGCCACGGCCCAGTAAACAAATGCCTCCAGTCAAAATATTGTATCTAAACAGATCCATCGTAATTATCACAGACGATGTCCTCCACAACTTTTATGAAAAATGTATGCTTTAGACTAATAGCAGCAAGATTATTGACAGCTGGAATACTAAAGAATTGGCTTCATGTTGAGCTTACAGTCTTGCTACTTACTACCTCTGCCTGGAACATACTCACTGTTGTGTCAGCTTTGCAGTAGCCCATGACAACAGGCCCACCTACTCCTATATTGTCTGTTGTAGGAGGAGCTAATGTATAAAGTGACATGTATGCTGTTTTTTATTGAGTGTATTTATGGCTTCAACCATAGTCTTCTCAGAACTTGGTGAATCCTCATAGTTAAGTCACAAAAATATATTACAAAAATGGAAAGACATAGGGATGGAATCCCCAAAAAGTAACCAAAAAAGGTAGGAACGAACGACACCACAGTACCTTTATGGACTCCCATCCCTGTATCTTTTGACATTTTTCCTTCTAACAGCACCTCACCCTGGGTCCATCATAAAGCGCACTCCGAGTATTATAATCGTCTAAGTGGAACGGCTGGTGCTTCAGGCTGCATTTCCGTTGTAGGCGTAACCACTGTTATGCAGAACGGAACGGAAAAGAACGGCATGTAGCAGCAAGTACTGGCCTCGAGCGCTTGAGAATCACTGTTGAACAGTTTGATTTGTTTGAGAATGCTATGGTGTGGGTGCAGTACCTCGGAATAAATACCGCTTCTTCACTTTTAAATCACATGTAATTGCTTCAGTCAATATCGTGTGCTCACTGTTGTGTCAGCATGCCTATTTAGCGACTTGCCGATGTGGTGCTTCAGCGGTACTCTCCAGCAATACTAAGAAGCTTGTTATTGATGAAAACACGCGAGAATGACAGGTATGGTCCACAAAATAAATCTAGGGCAAGGTTTTGAACGTATTACTTTATATGCATACAATGGGGCAGCCATTTTTTTGGGAGCCATCCCTATGTATGGAGTACTACCGTACTATATAAAAAATCCAGTGCATGTCACATAAAAGCAATACTTATACCGCTATGTACACATGTGGTAGGAAATAAACATTACTCCACCATATATTTTGATTGTATCACTGCATGTATCGATGCACTTTACCTTAGAACTTTCATTAAGGGTGGGCTGATACGCACTGCATAGAAGCCTATCAGAGCTTAATTAGGGGCATTCATGGCCCTAACGATTGTAAAGTAACTATTACATGTGTGGCAATCACAAACAAAAGCAAAAATTAACTCGTCCCATACTTTGGCACAACTCATACACACTACACGTGATTGTATAGCTGAATTGCATGGGAACTGCCACTCTAGTCACGTATCAATTTGATAGCCTAAGAAATGGTTGGAAGGTAGAATATTCCAAGGTGTTAACACTAAATCTTTCCATGCATGCATTCTAAAACTCCGCCCCTTCACAGGAATCTTGCCCTGTACATCTTACCAGAGATGAGAGACTATGCATGCATTGTGTCTATGAATTTCAGTATTGTTGTGTGCTCACTGTTGTGTCAGCTTATAGTCCATGGCAACTGGTGGGGCCACTTGTAAATAAAGCTCACATTATGTCTGAGTGTCAGCTTTTCTATTTTTGGTATGTGACACGAGAGAATACAGTTATTAGTGTACTGCCCACTATTTGAAATATTTAGGGAAGCCACATGTTACGCAAGCAGACTGTGCACCACATAAGCACTGTGGGTGAGCAGAGCTGCGGATGTAATAATTCATGATGTGGGCATGATATTTTCATTGGCCAGGCTGTCTCAACAAGAACACTTTACGTGGAACCATGCATAGCAATGCTCCTGAAAAAGTAATCAAACTTTGGGACATTGATGTCTCTATTTGCAATGGTCAGTAATGGCCACAGCAGGAGAGTGAAGAGATATGCTGTGCTGCTTGAAACGCATATTTACATCATGTCCTTTGCTTTTAGCACTCATGTTTTATGTGGAACCCTCACAAGCTCTACCAACCTTGGAGCTATACCAAGCCTGGCTTTTGTGAGAGGCTTGTACAGATCTCTGATTCTTAGTGCAGCATAAGTAGAAAATGGCATCAGTGTAACGGCCAGGTGCCATGTGCAATAATGGGATCTCGTATTGTGTCGGCCATAACAGCTCTCATAAACTGAAAGGAAAAAAATTTGAATTGTGTGGGCGTACATCCGGGCCAGTAATAGTGTACAGCATCTACAGTTCAAAGGCCTACCTGTGTGCACTGTAATTGCTTTGTGCACTTGACACCAAACCTACTGTTGTGTATTTGCATGTGCTGGGTAAGCATATTCATAAGAAACAGCTGCAACAGCTACTGAAGTCTAAACAGAAGCCTTATGTAAGTATTGCCTTAGACAGTGCACTACTATCAAAGTTTTGACTTTGATAAGCAGGCCTAGGGAGAACTCTGATCGTATTTACATTGGAAAACAAGAGCCTCAAGCTAAATTCTTTTCGAGATGTACTAAGTGACACAGTCCATTTTACAGAATGGGACCACTTTTTAGAAGTGTCAGTTTCACAGTGGTCATAAATGTGTGCGATACACACTGTACTTTAGTTGCAAGAATCCTGCAGATAAAGCTTATTGAAAATAATGGTCATTAGTGACTCAATCTGCTTAATCTAATAGTAGTCATTGATGTGACCGTCCTGTTTGCTGAAGTGTATTGCAATATTATTTTCTAGCAGGATGTACACTCTGCTGGTTTTATATTTGGGAGTGTGATAGACTTTTCTGAACAATTTTGTATGCAGGAATTTGATTATTGCGTATGTTGAGAATCGCTGCGAAATGAAAAACTTGGCCTAGGTTACATGTGAGGTCAAAGGTCAAAGACTGAATATCAGTGCAGTCAATGGTCAAACTACTGAAAAGAGCCAGACAAGGTTTTGACCTGTGGTCGCAGTTGTGACTGTAGATTGTATGGGAATGACTCCCCCCTTGATACTAAAGTAATAACTCATCACGTTATAGTGAGCACAAACAAGTCCATTTTCTCATGTTGCACACAAGCACACAGCTAATGAAGCGGTATGCTTGGAGTTCTACAATGCAACACATGGCAGTCATTTTAATACCATGTGCATCTGTAATCACATCTGTAGGGCAGTTCAGTAGTAAAGAGGTGGGACTAAGAAAGTTGACTCACCTGGGCTTTACACACACCATTTCTAATGAATTGCGTTATTGTTGTGTGCCATGGGGCATAATCAGTTGTGAGCTACACATAAGACTGCATGCGTTGCTGTCTGCTGTACTGTATAAATCACGGAGCATAGTGTAGCTATAATCAGTTAGGAGGAGGGCGCAAAGAATGGCTGTAATCGGTTGCTGGTAGGCTAGCTTGGTATTATCCAATGTCATTTTGGTCCACTATTTTGGTAAATCAACTGCTCCCCGCTACTGGAAAACGTCCAATTCGTTCTATTTAACCAAACAAGTAGCAATTTTATGCTCCGTAGGCCTAGCGTAGAGTGACCCAGAAGAGTGGCAACAGAAGAATCAGCTTTGGCCAGACATCTTAGTCCGGGGCCAGGGATTCGATTGTTTAGCTATGTCTCACCCCGAAAATCTGCTTAATAAACATCTGCTACTCATTTTAGGGCGTACCTTACCATCAAAACTCCGTAACAGGTATTGTATTCTTTTTGAAAACAGCCTAGATGCTGCAAGAATGCTCCCTGAGTAGTTGGAAAGCATACTGAAAAAATTCCTTGTTTTACATGAATTAATACCTGCTTTAAAGTCTCTGCAGAGCTGTATAATGGTAGCCTCATTCCCAGTCTCCACTCTTAGATCTTTTTTTTTATGCGGAGTAACAAAAGCTGGGAGTGGAGACCGGAAACGAAGCCAGCACAGCAGCTCTGAGTACTCCCTTCAGTAGTATATTATGCCACTGTCACATCTTAGTCTTAGTACACAAATGCTCTTATGCTGCGGGCTGGCTATGGGCCTGAATCGTGCACCCACATCCAACAGGAGTAGAGCAGTTTAGTAGGAAATTCTAACTGATGAATAGTTAAGAGGCTTCCCATGCACCATTTCTTTTGAATTGCATTATTGTTGTCTGCCATTACATAATGAATTACATGTGTATTGATACATGTAGAACATGTGCTGCTGTTTACAGTTTTGTAATAGTGTAGCAGGTGAAGTAGTTGAAGGCCTAAAGACACTGTGTGCACTGCTATACTCCAGCTGTTTTTTGTCTGTTGATCCTGTTGAGCAAGAGACCATTCCTGCTGTCCAAGAGAGCTGGTAAAGCAATGCCAGAATACTGTTGTAGAGTCATTTTTGTTTGTGCATGCATACAGCTGCAGTACTGCAATACTTTTCACCTGCAGTGAGTGAGCCTATTCATGTGTCCACATATAGACTGGGAAATACACAGCCTCTAGCTACTCCTAGCTAGACAATCTTCCCATTACTCCACAGTAGTTGTGTGCATGTGGACATGGAGAGGCAAAAGAACGTTCAACATTACCATTACTAGTGTGTTTATGGCATAATACATGATCAACATTAAAGTGAAATCAGAGAAATTCCTAATAATTAGTGTGTTTGAACTACTGCTCAGTGCAAAAGAATAGCTAAAATGTGAATTTTGGCTCAGTCAGTACACAATAGCCTCTGAATGGCAGTAACTAGAAGTTCCATCTGCCCTACCTCATTAGACAGAAAGCTGTTAGCAGTTAGTCAATTGTAACATTGATCTGAAAATGCAGGAAACAGTTATGGCCCTTCTTGAAAAACCTCCAAAGCATACATATTTCTTTAGTACATTCAAATTCGAGCTAAAGTTGGTGAGTGCTTTTGCCTTTCCAGCTAGCGAAACTTAGCATAAATTTCTGCCTTAGCAATGCTGTCTTTCAGTCGCTGTAAAAATAATATTTATACAAACAATTTTTATGCAGTGTGGTTGGCGATGTTCAAATGCTCTTTTTTTTAGTCTAAATTCTAGTTTGTGACGTGTCTCTTTACACCATTATGTGATTAAGGCATTCTTGAGAACTTTTAGCAATAGTGGTCGTATGATTTATTGTACATAACCCAGTATATATACTGTGCTTTAGACTAATTTGGATGTGTTGCATAACACATCCCATATTTCATTCCATTGCTGCATTCAAGTACACATTGTACAGGGCAACTGGGAACGGTGGGAACGGAAACTGAAACGGAAATTGTAAACAAAAACTGAAACGGAAAACTGAAGCAGTAAAGGTTTAACGATACTAATTTTGTGCAGTACCAGCTGCATCATGTATAAACTAGTTTTGCAAGCCAGCCTCTCTCGGTGGACGTGGGCTGATTCACGAAACTATGCACATATGCACTGTGTATAGTTAAATGATCCAAACCCTGAGTCATATATTCGCTCAATTATATATTCAGCTCTGGATTTCTAGCCACACTCTTTTTTGTTTTGTAGCAAACAATCACGTGGCTGTGGAGCCTTGAAGTTTTCTGAGATGAGCAGCGACCGTGCGTATTGGTGCATGGGAGCTGCCACTCTAGTCACGTATAAATTTAATAGCCAAAGAAATTGTTGAAAGGTAGTATCTTCCAAGGTGTTAACATTAAATGTTTCTATGCATGCATTCTAAAACTCTGCCTCTTCATGGAAATCTTGCCATGTACATCTTACCAGAGAGGAGAGACTATCTTTGCATGCATTGTGTCTATGAATTTCAGTATGTTGTGTGCTCACTGTTGTGTCAGCTTGTAGTAGTCCATGACAACTGCCCGCCTACATCCTATATTGTCTGTTGAGGGAGGAGCTAGTGCATGAACTGCAAACGTACACTTGCTGTAGTCTGTTGAGCATTTTTATGATTCCAACCATACTAGGGGTAGGCGGATTATGCTCAAAAATCTACCTATTATGCTATGCTGCTCTGCTCCAAAAATGTACCTATTATGCTCAACAAACTCCCCTATTATGCTCGTTAAATTATCAACAAAACAGCTTTCCAGATTATCTTACCCGAAAACTCACTCGCTCTCTGCATTGCGTTAACCGAGTTGGCTTCGCACTAGTGTCTCGCAGTTCAGTTACTCTAACCTACAGATAGCATAGAGGCTCGAAGTTGGTAAGTAGCGATGTCGGTGAGAAGTAGATGCCTGTAAGCTGCTGCCAGCCGCTTGACTCTCGCTAACAGCGCTGAGATTACTAGTCGTCGCCATCACGGAATCACCACGTGGCCGAGTTTCCGCAAACTCTAATAAAATGATGTAATTTCCTCAGATAATTTACCTATTATGCTCACATTATACTCGATGCTTTCACGTACCTATTCTACACATTTTAATGCCGGCATAATCCACGCACTCCTAAACCAAACCCTTTTTAGAGTTTGGAGATATGGTCTGATTCCAAGACTCTCTGTGTGCTATTGTTTGTAGTTTCTGTTATCTAAGACTACACATGGAGTAGTAAAACACATCCAAAATTCGGTAGCAGAGTTTGCAATGATTATTGTAAATCCATTGTGTTGTGTTGACATGTGCATGCATGCATTTACATGCATAGGACTGCTGGAGTGCTTCCTGAGTCAAATAGGGTGGGGGCAATTATAAATAAAGCTCACATTATGTCTGAGTGTCGGCTTTTCTATTTTTGGTATGTGACATGAAAGAATACAGTTATCAGTGTACTGCCCACTTTTTTATTAATTAAATATTTAGAGAAGCCACATGTTACGCAAGCAGACTGTGCACCACTTAAGCACTGTGGGCAAGCAAAGCTGCGGAAGTAATAATTCATGATGTGGGCATGCTATTTTTTTGGGCCAGGCTGTCTCAACAAGAACACCTCACGTGGAACCATGCATAGCAATGCTCATGGAAATTCTAAAAAAGTTATCAAACTTTGTGTCATGGATGTCTCTATTTGCAATGGTCAGTAATGGCCGCAACAGGAGAGTGTAGAGATATGCTGTGCTGCTTGAAACGCACATTTACATCATGTCATGTAAACTCATGTTTTATACGGAACCCACACAAGCTCTACTAACCTTGGAGTTGCAGCAAGCCTGGCTTCTTTTATAAAAATATATGAGAGGCTTGTACATGTATAGATCTCTTATCCTTAGTGCAGCACAAGTTGAAAAATGGCATAAGTGTAACTGCCAGATGCCATTTTTCACTTGTGCAATAATGGAATGTCATTAAAAAAAAACATTGCTTTGGCCATAACTGCTCACATAAACTGAAAGTAGACAAATCTTAGGATGAGTTCCTTAGATTTTCCCCCTGAATCAAAGTGATCAAAGTTTTTGCCCTCGCTGACCATCTCCTTCATACTCAATATTAGCTACATTACACTCCCCTTAAATCTTTACACTAGGTAACTCGAGAAGTGTCATTTAGACAATGGTCGTAAATGTGTGTGTGATACACACTGTACTTTAGTTGCAAGAATCCTGCTGATAGTGCTTATTGAAAAGAATGTGACAGTTTGCTATATCACCAGAGTTCTCCCTAGGAAAAAAAAATAGAATTGTGTTGGCATATATCCTGGCCAGTAATAGTGTACAGCGTCGACAGTTCAAAGGCCTACCGGCGTGCACTGTATTTGTTTTGAGCATTTGACACCAAACTTAATGTTGTGGATGTTTGCATGTGCTGGGTAAGCATATTCACATGAGGCAACTGCAACAGCCACTGAAGTCTAAACAGAAGCCTTATAAGTATTACTTAAGACTTGCACTACAATAACACTACCAAAGTTTTGACAGACAAGTATATAGCATGCACCATGCTAAGCAGGCCTAAGGAGAACCCTGATCGCATTTTATATTGAAAAACAAGAGGCACAAGCTAAATTCTTTTCGAGACGTACTAAATGATACAGTTATTTTTCTCCATTTTGCAGAACGGAGATACATCTCTCATATTTGCAGCTCTCGAGGGTCATGTGTCCATTGCACGGGATTTACTGCAAGCTAAAGCGGATCCTAATATTCAAAATGTGGTATGTTATATTTTAATGTGTGACAAATTATAACTTTGAATTTGTGCCTATCTCAGTCTAACCTTGTTAGTGGTGTCGTAGAATGTGTAAGAACTTGTGAGCATCATTGGGAATTATTGTGAGCATCATTGGGAATAATTGGTTGAACTTTAGGAGTATTTCATAAAACTCTTATGAAGAGCAGGTATGATATTGAGAATCAGGAATAAGTGCAATGGAACTTTTCAGGCATTTTTTTACTATGTGTAAACAATATGCATTTTTCTTAGTATTTCCATTTTACAAGAACATAAAATTTTGAATAACTGCATTATGTCATAAACACTGTTGAGCCTCGCTCACAACATGGTCATGTAAAACAAAATGGCCACTTTAGTGTACAGAGTTTTTCAAGCTTGAAGGTGGAGTATTAAAAGATAAATGCAGAAATCATTAATATCATAAATATATATGCACATACATCTATGTACTTACAATCTGGATAGGCAGATTAACAAGTACACTTACTCTAAGAAGTGTTCATCAAAAAGTCACAAGGTTAATTTTCTTGTTGGAAGTGGGACAAACTGATAACCAGTGCCTATCGAGGACATTTATGTACACATGCTCTAGTAGTCATAAATGCTTTTACCAAAATACTATTCTCACCTTTAAGTACTTCGCCTCGCATAGCATTCTCCTATACAGAGCTCGCAATAACAGTCGGATATCGGAAATATTTTGAATGTTTACCACCACTGTCTGAGTGAAAGCTTAAGTGGTCAGTCAAACTGTCCATGCAGTGGTAAAGTGGGAGAGCTTGTGCAGACGTCTTAAGTGCTTTTTACCTTATTCGAAAAGTGCTGTGTACACAATGTACATAGTGAAACCATTTCTCACTTACCATAATTATATGGTTTGCCAGTGGCCTTGGTATTACGGACTTGAATGTGAATGTGTTCTCGAAATAATATTTATCATATACCTGGTTTGTGCAATTTTGTAAAAATAGAATTTCTGGACAAAATCTCTGTGTGTCAGGTCATATTTAATTCTGTCTAGACATTTCGTCAGGATGCTTTTTATTTCGTGGTATATTGCTATTTCCCAAGGTATAGTGTTCATATATGCTTGAGGATTGGAAATATGCATGTACTTTCAAGCAATTCTCAGCTCAAAGTTCACAGGAATAACGGTTAATATTCCATGAGAGCAACTTGGAATGATTTGAATCTGTACTCTCCCTGACAAATTATTGTGGTGTGCTATTTCCAGTTATGCTTATCAAATGGTAGGTATGTCACTGAGTAGCAAATATTAAAATTGTTTATGGCACCTATAAGCATGACTAACAGTTAAGGATCAGTGCTGCAGTTATTACCACGTGCCATGTGTGCGGAGGCAGGATTAAGTATTTGGTTTGTCAGTCTGTCATATTTGTCTGTCATATCTGCAAAAAATTGTAAACATCTTTCCAACAGGTGGTTAAAGGGCTTAGCAACTTTAAAACGCAGACATAACCCTTAAAATTATGTATATAGGTGTGCAAGCGGTTCTGTTCTCGACATTTTAAGCTGTTTCTTATTGTCAGTGTTTCAAACATTTTAATACGGCAGTGGGTTAAGCCCGCAGCAAAGAGCCAATTGCAACGTAGCTTGCGATCAGGTTTTGAAGGAGAGTTGATCATCAAAAATAGTTAAGCAATTAAAGTTATGCAATATCCTCCATACGTTCAACTTTGAACTAATGCTTGTCTACTTTTGGGGCAACTGGAAATGGAGGAAACGGAAAACTGAAACTGAAAGCAGAAACGGAAAACTAAAGCAGGAAGCTGAAATGGAACACTAAAATGCTTTATGTAGTACCAGATGCATCACAGCGTATATGCTATAGTTTTGCAAACTAACCCCTCTCTGTGGATACAGGCTGACCCGAAACTATGCGCGTATGAACTGAATATGGGTAAACAATATTCCATATATTAGTATCATACGCGCTCTAAATTTGTGTCACTCTAATTCTGCGCCAAACTCAAGATTACATGATCTATAATTTTCGATTTTGCGTCGTGCGGGCTTTGTGTCCACTCTAATATTGCGTTCGTTCAAAGAACAATCACATTGTTTGCTGTATAAGAGATGGCTCTTACAGGGTGCAGTTCCCAGTGTAAGTGCAAGCAACAAGAGATGATGGCATCCGGTAGCGGAGGCACGAGATCTTTTTGAGTGAAAAGTTATATTTGAGGGTACAACAGATCTGGAACCCTGAGCTGAGGGAAGTTGCTATCACTTCGGCTCCTTTTTGGTGGCTCTGCAGTTTGAATCCATTGTATTGGCAGTGGCTGATCCACATGTGTAAATAGTTTGTAATTTTCAGAGCAGCCATACTTTCTCTTTTGATTGCATTTTTGACACATTCTAATTATGCGTCATATAGAGCAGTTTTTCAGCTATTTTAATTTCTTATGTTGCGTCACCCGGAGAAAATAATTACTGTTTTGGTGACGCAAATTTAGAGCGCCTATGGTGGTAGCAGATCACTAGCCTGTTTAGCTCCGGATTTCTAACCACACTCTCCTAACATATACATGATCGTGGAGTCTTGAAGTTTTTTAGGATGAGTGGCGGTCTCGCACATTGCTTCCTGGAAAAGGAAGGGAAATGCCACCCTATTGACATCTAAAAAACCACAGAAATCATTGGATAGAGTATCTACCGATGTGGTAACACTAAACATTTCCATATTAATGTGGCGTACATGCATTCAGAACTCCACACTTTTACGGCTGGGAAGTCAGTCGGAGACCAGTGTTTCCTGTCAGCCAACTGTGTAGTGGTATTTCCTTGAAACTGTCTTCTCCCTCCTGCTTGTCTTAGTGAGTGACTTAGCATTCAGCTTCATTCCCGGGCTTCCTCGCCGAGCGAGCGAAGGTAAATACGATCTGCATCGCAAGCTATGCAACGCATAATACTACTGTAATGGAAAACAACGAAATAAAAATTTCTTTTAGCATATTGTGTGGTTTCAGTTTTCCATTTCAGCTTTTTGTTTCAGCTTTTCATTTCCTCCATTTCCAATTTCCCCTAAATTTGTATCTCCACCTTTTTTACAAGTGTTGCCCCAACAATACTGTTACTAATTCTTTCAGAAGGTATTCATAAAAACGATACTTTCTCCAATGTGGGAAACAATCCTCAGAATTGTGGATGTACTTATATTACATTTCATATTACATTCCACTCCATTCCGCATTGTACATCTTACAGGAGATAAGCACCACCTTGCATGCATTGAGTTTAAGTATTTTTGTGGGCTCCCTACTTGGTAGCAGCCCATGACAACCGGCCCACCTATATCCTGTTTTAGGAGAAGCTATTGCATGAGTGCACACATACGTGTGCTGCAGTCAGTTATGTATGTTTGTGGCTTCAATCACAGGCTTTTTAGGGCTTTGGGAGATGGGTTGATTTTTAAGACTCTCTGTGTGTTACTATTTGTATTTTCTATCAAGCGTGACTACTCTGCCAAGTGTAAGTACAGCGGGCGAGCAGCCTGTGTACCGTAAGAACTGCAAGGGAACAGAGATGCAGATGTAACGTATTATGACCTGGATGTGGCGAGACACAGATATTTTCTTGAGCTGTTGTAACAATAAAACCTAATCCGGAACCATGTATATAGCAATGTTCCTGTAGAAGCTGTTAAAAACAACTTGTTTTTCAGAGATTGATGTCTCTATCTGTCATTGCTCTCAGTTTGCTCCAAATTTGCTAACGCCTATAGAGTGCTAGTGCTATTTGTACTATTTTGAATGCAACAGACTAAGCACATATCGTGCTCGCTTCACCTCTACACATCGAACATTGTCCTTTAACTGAAGAGCTTGCAATCAAGAACAACTTGCCTTTGAGATATTAATATTTCTATCTGTCATTGCACTCAGTTTGTTGCAAATTTACCATTCCCTATATATAGTACTAGTAATATTTGTACTCTACTGCATGTAGCAGACTAAGCTCATATCGTGCTCGCTTCACCCCCTACACATTGCATATTGTCCTTCAACTGAAGAGCTTGCAGTCAATGGCTGATATGCAATATTTGAGATACAAATCACTATCTGCCTGTAAGTAGCTACAGGTAACCTAAAAGTTATACATATTTACACGTTCTGTGCATGCTTGGCAAGTCACAAGTCACAATGATGCGCGATAGTGATTGGCCACAATGTTTATACCGGTGAAACTGTTTGGAGTGGAGGTGGAGATTTGACAATTGAAAGAATGCCGGAGTAACTAGGCCTAGCTAGTATTGGAAGTCTATGCCATTGCTATTATTGGAAGTCTATGCCACTGTAGACATATGCAGTATTACATAACCACTGTGAAATATTATTTGTTGTATAGTAATTGAATGATGGCAAATGAACCCATTTAGCAGTAACTTACTTTCCAGCTTGTTTGTCTAATACATAGACTTGCTGCCCTTGCCTATTTGGTACTCCATTTGAGTCTCTACATACTTGAGAGCTTGGATAAAGCCCTAGCAAATTGTAGCAAGCAACTGTGCCAGGCAAACATACTGTGCTTACTGTGCCTTCAGACGTTGCACCTGCGCTTTTAAGTAGCATATTTGCCAACTTATCAAGAACAGTTATATGGTATAATCCACCCGCACGGAGTGCCATATACAAACTATTGGTACGCCGGCGCCTTTGATCTAGCTATGTACCATGAAACACTTAATTACACTTTAACTGCTACTACACAAGTTTTCATAGACAACAACAGCAACAAGCAATATGTCACAAAGAAATGCAGAATGTGGTATACAGCAGATGGTACTGTATAGCAGGTGATTCTCACCAGAGGTAGATTCACCAATCTTTCCACTCATATCAGGCTGTGAAAATCTAATCAGCAAAAAAATGTATTTAGGTGTGCAGCAGCTACTTCTGTAAGCAGCCAGAGACTGTGCTACTTTGCACAACCACCATTGCCTATTAGTTAACTGCTCCCGCCAGTAGTGTCGAGCACACAGCCTGAAACTAAACAAATAGTGCCTTTCAAAGTATTAACAAAAATGTGTCAGCATTCCCTCTTGATTTTTCGATGAGCTTTCTCTCTCTATAAGCTGTTAGGGAGCTGGTTATCCTTTTTAAGCAGCTCCTTTTTTGGTAGTATTCACGGTGTAAGGTTATTTTTGGTAAAACTGATAAATTCTTTAATATTGCCTCTTTTGGCAATCTCATGTTCTACAAATGTTATTTATCAATTTTCAAAATTGCTGCATTTAAAATTTACCACTTCAGTTAAATTTTGAAATGTGCCAATTTTGGTTTGCACCAAATGTTTTCACTATTTGCATGTTTTGTAAGTGATTTTACCAATTTTGGGAATTGCCACGTGTGCTCTCTCCAAATTTAAATTTGCCACTATTGGCATGTTTATTCCACTTTTAGAAATTACGAAAGTAATATTTGGCAGTAGCTACTTTTGGCTCGTCTCCACTTCTGATTAGTAGTCAACACAATGATTAATGGTGGATGTTAAGGAAACTTGCATTAACAAATGTTTATCAGAATGTCTGAATCTCTGAATGCAATTACTTGCCAAGTAGCAGTTGCTGCAAGCCTCAAAAGATGCATAAAATTGTCACCTCACAGCAATTTGAGCTAATCCGACACAAAGGAAGGCATATACAGTAGGGTTATTTCACCAGCTGAAAAGTTGTTGTCTTAACATTGGTAATAAGCATGGTCAGCAAATTATATCCTGTTTAACCTTTTAACATTTTGATGGAGGCCCTGCTGGCTTTGGCAAGATCTTATGACCAAACCAGAACGGAGGAACTGTCCTCCTGGAAGTTTTTTAACAGAGGGATTACCTATTTGGTCCCCTCTATTTGAACCTTTTTTAAACAACTTTTTAGTTAACCTTCAATGTTTTAACTTTGTGCGGTCACGGACTGGGTTGCTTTCTCGTTCTTTCCTGGTCCTGGATTCTCTTTGTTGTAATAAGAGCTCTTTTCTACTTATGTCGCTATATGCCTAATTACATTAGTCAACATGTTTATAGTGTTAGTATTTAGGGCATGTGGAAGTACATGTTAACTTAAGTGTTAAGGGGTCAGGATGGGTGGGATTTATTTCGGCCTAGAGATTAATGATTACATTTGGTATAACAATCTTTCCTTTTAGTTTTCATATTTTTGTTGTAGACTAGTTTCTGAGTGAGGAGTGCTGCTCGTTAGTGGTCACAGTTTATCACATGCCTTTTGCTATAGTAATAGCCAGTACTGCAGCTACATGTACGTAACTGGATTATGCACGTAAAACTGGATTATGTACAGTTAATCATATGACGTAAGTCCTGCTGTTTTGGAATTTCCATTCCATTCCATCATTCTATTCCATTCTGCAAATAAGAGGTTGGGTAAGCCTTCTTCTGTTTCTTATAAATTTTCATTATTACTGTATGCAAATATGTACAGCAAGTGGCTAGGTACAGTCTACACTAAGCCATCTGGTTATGCATTACGTATAGGAATGTATGGAGGCTGGGATTGCCTACATGGCAGTTTCTTTACCCAGTTATATCTCAAGATGCACTTGCTGTCTGTTTATGAATGCTCTGTATGTTGTAACATATGCTTTAAGGTCTACAAATACCGTATAGTCAGTCATGCTATTTTTCTAGTCTACATTCTAGGCAATAAATGCTTGGCAGTGATTGCAGTTTGTAACGTCTCTCTTTCCACCATTCTTCTGTTCGTTTAGCAATAGTGGTCATATGATTAACTGTACTTAATCCAGTATACTGTGCTTTAGACTGATTTGGATGTGTTGCATAATACATCCCATATTTCAGTTCATTGCACCATTCAAGTACACATTGTACAGGGTAACTGGGAACGGTGGAATGGAAAACTAAAGCAGAAATAGGAAACGAAAAACTGCAACGGATATCTCAAGCAATAAAGATTTAACGATACTAATTTTGTACAGTACCAGCTGCATCACATATGTACTAGTTTTCAAGCCAACCCCTCTCCGTGGACGTGGGCTGATTCATGAAACTGTGCACGTATGCACTGCATATAGTTAGATGTTCCTATCCTGAGCCATATATTAGATTGATTACCTATTCACCTCTGGATTCTTAAACGTACTCTCTTTTAATTAGTAGTATACAATCAAGTGGTTGTGGAGCCTTCAAATGTTTATCAGATGAGCAGCGGCTGTGTGTATTTGTGTGTGGGAGCTGTCACTCTAGTTAAGTATAAATTTAATTGACCAAGAAATTGTCGGAAGGTAGTATTTTCCAAGGTGTTAACACTGAATCTTTCCGTGCATGCATTTTAAAACACCCCCCCTGCTCGGGAATCTTGCCATGTACACCAGAGATGAGAGACTATCTCTGCATGCTTTGTCTATGAATTTCAGTATGTTGTGTGCTTACTGTTGTGTCAGCTTGTAGTAGCCCATGACAACTGCCCACCTACATCCTATATTGTCTGTTGTAGGAGGAGCTAGTGCATGTGCTGTAGTCTGTTGAGTATTTTTATAACTTCAACCATACTCCCAGAGCGTTGAGATATCATAGGCCATGACGTTGGCAATAAGTGTGGTCAGCTAATGATCATGTTGTTCATGTTTTTGTTCTAGACTAGTTTCTGGGTGTGGAGTGCTGCTCGGTAGTGGTCACAGTTTTTTTTACATGTCTTATGCTATTGTAATGACCAGAACTGCAAATAAAATGATTCAATGTTCTGCACCTTTAGTCATAGATTCATTCTCATCAGATGACTTACTATAAGTCCTGTAGATGTAACCCCAATCCATTCATATCATTCCATTTTTATTCCAGAGATAAGAGGTTGGCTCAGCAGTGTATATTTGCCATAGGCGGTAGAGAATGGGGGGCAGGGAGGGTCTAGCCCCCCCCCCACCTTAGCAGTTCTGTGACGTCATATATGGACATAGTGCTAACGCTGTTCTAGAAATCATGCAGTAGCTAACTACATTCCTCACGACCCAAACTCACGGCCAGAGCTAGAGGCCATCCACTATATTGAAGAACATTCTATTTAGAGCCAACTATTTCACTGGCAGGGGCGGCGCCTGTAGCCGTGCTATGGATATGGCCAAACTCGTAGTGGGTGGGGCTGAGCCGTAGTCTATTGGATGACGTTTTGGTGCATTGCCAACTGCATTAGCGCTACGTGCGTGCGCAAGCAGATTTACGGTGAGTTAGTTAGAGACCCCATGAGAAAAAAATTTCCCTTCGCAGCCCGACTCCTTCAGCCATCCCACTTTTTTTATGCTTCCACCGCCGTTGATATTTGCATACTGAAATCACAATGCATGGAGGAGGAATTTCTCTGCTGCATCTGGAGATTTAATACTCTGCAGTAATCAAATGCAAGAGCTTGGCTAGTGAAATCACTGGAAATGGCTGGAGGGTGTGGAAAGTTTTACATTTGCATTAGTTTCGCATTCACATTCCTAAAATGCCCCCCCCCCAAGAAAACGTTCAAAAATTTGATACTCTGAGACTGCTTCTGGTGATATCTGGGACACTAACTAGGAACAGTTTTTACTGACTGGGAGCCACGACCCAGTAAACGGTTGCTTCCAGTCAAAATATTGTATCTAAACAGATCCATCGTAATTATCACAGGCGATGTCCTCCACAAATTTTATGAAAAATGTATGCTTTAGACTAATAGCAGCAAGATTATTGACAGCTGGAAAACTAAAGAATTGGCTTCATGTTGAGCTTACAGCCTTGCTACTTACTACCTCTGCCTGGAACAGCTGCTATGCAGTTCAAGCATTCACTCTGCATGTCGCAAAATATTGTGTGGGCGGAGTCTGACACCACTGAAGGTGAGGGGACCATGGCCTTCCCGGGCCTCCAGGTTCCTATGCCTATGACTTACTTTACACATCCCAGTATATGTGCAGTGTTGTAGACTATTTTAGATGTGTACCATAAAACATTCCATATTTCATTACATTGTCCATCTTACCAGAGATGAGAGACTGTCTCTGCATGCATTGTGTGTTATGAATTTCAGTATCTTTGTGTACTCACTGTTGTGTCAGCTTTGTAGTAGCCCATGACAACAGGCCCACCTACACCTACGGTGCTCAGAATCTAAAGAGTAGATTTTTCCTGCAGGCACTTTCTGTCAATTTTTTTCCAAATATTAATGTCAATACTTATAATACCTGTTAATAAGCCCAGCCAGTCTGAAAATAAGGCTGTGGATCGACAATAAGGTACTTTTCTGCCACGTCCTCCATAGAGCGCTGTACTTAAGCGCCATTTTTTTCTGACGTCACGGATTTTCAGTTTCGTCACATCGATGACGTAACTCGTCGTTACTTCAATTAAAGGTAGGCGTGGAATACATTACCAAGCGCTCTGATCTTGCCGCACCGCGTGCTCAAACTGTTTTCTGTCTGTAATAGACAGCTACGAAGACTGGAGGAGAGCTGGCTGTGATTCTCTGATGTCGAAAGTACCTCAGAGCCGAGAACAGCGACGAAGACCCGCGGACTGATGGCCCAGAAACAGCTACCGTAGGCTATGAATGCCGATTGTCAGGGACGATAAAGCCAGCAACTACCCATCTAACACTGTTACCGCTTACCCTGTCGTACAGAGAGACCCACACAGCCAACGGGCAGCCGCTCTCGCGATATGCCCCAGCATTCGAGGACCACCAGCACCGGGGCGGGGAACAAAAACAGCCACGCAAAACTGGTCGTGCGGGTTATCTGGCTCTCTCCTCAGCACCACTGGACTCCAAAACTGCAGTGCAGCGTCCTTCAAGTCGTAAAACTTCACCCCCACGCACTGAACTTCGAAGAACGCTAAAAGTGTGTCCATGATGTATTGCGATAGGCGCGTTTGTGGTTTAGCGTCATCATAGGTCGTGTGATTGGTGGAAAACGTCAGAATACGTAATCAAAATGGCACAAAATGCCGGGAGAGACGTTGTTTTTTTGATTGAACGGTGAGACTCGGGAATTGTTGGAGTAGCAGTAAATGAGTATCAACATCTTAATACTTCTGTAGATTTTTTGGAGAGTTCTCGGACGATGAATTCTAAAGTTACTACCCTAAGCGAAAACCCCCTCAAAACATGAACTTTGGTCTTTATCTCTGGTGTTGACTGTTTGAAGGGAACAATCCTAACATCCAAAGGTACCTTGCCCTGACTGCTTCTTATATCCAAGGTTTGAAATCTCTCGGAAGAAGTATGCAGATTTAAGCACCCTAAGCGATTTTCCAAATCAGTTGCCTTTGAGAAGCCATAGAACCCTGGGGTTATCACTAATCGAATTAACACCTTTCCCACATTGTAGCGGATGTATGTAGGTATATGTATTCCACTTTTGAGAACCTGACATCAAACCATGTAGGGTGTAGAACAATTAAAGCAATTTTCTCAAAAATCTACTCTTTAGATTCTGAGCACTGTATATTGTCTGTTGTAGGAGGAGCTAATGTATAAAGTGACATATGTGCAGATATGTGTGCTGTTTTTTATTGAGTGTGTTTATGGCTTCAACCATAGTCTTTTCAGAACTTGGTGAATCCATAGTCACAAAAATATTTTGTGACTATAGGGATGGAATCCCCAAAAAGTAACCGAACAAGGTAGGAACAAACGACACCACAGTACCTTTATGGACTCCCATCCTTGTATCTTTTGACATTTTTCCTGCTGACAGCAACTCACTTTGGGTCCATCATAAAGCGCACTCTGAGCATTATAATTGTGTAAGTGGAACAGCTTGTTCTTCAGGCTGCGTTTCCAGTGTAGGTGTAATCACTGTTACGCAGAATGGAACGGAAAAGAACGGCATGTAGCAACAAGTACTGGCCTCGGGCACTTGAGAATCACTGCTGAACAGTTTGATTTGTTTGAGAACGCTGTGGTATGGGTGCAGTACCTCGGAATAAATACCGCTTCTTCGCTTATAAATCATTGTAATTGCTTCAGTCAATATCGCGGTAGCCTTGCTGAAGAAACTGAGAAACAAGATAGACGATTTGCCCGTTTAGAGACTTACCGATGTGGTGCTTCAGCGGTGCTCTCTAGAAACACTAAGAGTCTTGTTACTAATGAAAACACGTAAGAATGACAGGTATGGTTCGCAAAAGCTTAAGACTAAATCTAGGGCAGAGTTTTGAACGTATCACTTTGTATACATACAATGGGGCATCCATTTTTTTGGAGCCATCCCTATATATGGAGTACTACCGTATTCTATAATAAAAAAAACAGTTCATGTCACATAAAAGCAGTACTTATACCGCTATGTACACATGTGGTAGGAAATAAACATTACTCCGCCACATATTTGGATTGTATTCCTGCATGTATCAATGCACTTCACCTTAGAACTTTCATTAAGGGTGGGCTGATACGCACTGCATAGAAGCCTATCAGAGCTTAATTAGGGGCATGCATGGCCCTAACGATTGCAAAGTAACTATTACATGTGTGGTAATCGCGGACAGAAAGCAAAAATTAACTCGTCCCATACTTTGGCACAACTTTGCTCTAACCTTCATACTATGTAGCGGCTCGAAGTTGGCTAATTAGCGATACCAGGGAAGAAGTAATGGCATGTAAGCTGCTGTCAGCCGCTTGACTCTCATTAATAACAGTGCTGAGATTGCTAGTCATCGCCATCATGGAATCACTACGCGGCTGACTTTCTACGAAACTTTAATGAAATGATGTAATTTCCTCAAGGAATCTACCTACTATGCTCGCATTATGCTCCATACTTTTTCATTACCTACTATGCTCATTTTAATGTCGGAATAGTCCATGTACCCCTAGCCAACATCTATCATAGAGGAACTGTTCTTGTGTAAATAGTGCCAATATGTTATTAGAGATATTGGCACTGCAGTTACTCATAAAGCATCATCACAGTGCCAATTCATCATGACTCGTCACTGCATTCCTGAAGAAAATAGTGATCTAATTAGGGCATTTACTATAAAAACCATCTCAGCCAAGCACCAGTGAAGCATGTAATGCAGCATGGTTTCAATCTCAGCCATGCACCTACAAAGTAGTTGTAGTATGTCTTCTCTCTGCCACATGTGAGATGTTAGCAGTGCTGTTGCCACAGGAAACCCTCAGGCCTATGGCCCTCAGGCTTCCTGTGTCAACAGTACAAACATATAGCATGTGGCACTCAATGACATTTTACAACTATTACTTACAAGCAGTGGCTTTGTTCTAGGTGCCTATGAGGGTATGATTTGGCCAGATAAAGTATTCTGTACTTACTGTGATAGGTATTTTGCATGCTACTTAGTTTACTTGTTATTTAGCATGCATAGACCGCTAGAGTATAGCTATGGCTCAGGAAGTGTCCAATCTCTTAGTATGCTTACCGGAAAATCTATCAATTAGTGTGAATTGTGTGTACTGAAAAGATTGGGTGGGCTTCAATCGTATGTATCTTGGTGAGAGAAGGTCATAGAGAGATGCAACAAATTGCAGCTGAAAGCTCTCTTTGCTTACTAGGGATGACTGGTCAATCAGACGTAGATGCTTCATATGGTGCTACACATGGAAATACATACCTGATTCAGGATTTTCCCAATACATTATACATGCGTGGCTACCCCCCAGCCATGATCTGTAGAGTAATAATCGGAACTTCTGCGTACTGTGATGCCATATGCAAAATAGTCTTTACTCGTTGACTTCACACTTTGATCTGCCTCTATGTATGTTGTACAAGCTATTAAAGAAGTGAAGAAAAGCTACTGCCTGATCCGAATGCTAGACCGTTGATCATATCACCAGCTGACAAGTTGTTGCCGTAACATCGGCAATAAGCATGGTCAGCTAATGATCATGTTGTTCTAGACTAGTTTCTGGGTGTGGAGTGCTGCTCGGTAGTGGTCACAGTGTTTCACATGTCTTCAGTGTTTCACATGTCTTATACTATTGTAATGAACAGTACTGCAAATAAAATGGTTCAATGTGCTGCACCTTTAGTCATAGATTCACTCTGATCAAATGACTTACTATAAGTCCTGTAGATGTAACCCCATTCCATTCTATCATTCCATTTTTATTCCAGAGATAAGAGGTTTGCACAGTAGTGCATATTTGCCATAGGCGAGGGAGAAGGGGGGTCAGGGGGTGGCTCTACCCCCCCCCCCCCCCACACTTTAGCAGCTCTGTGACATTATATATGGACATAGTGCTAATGCTGTTCTAGCAATCATGCAGTAGCTAACTACATTTCTCACGATCAAAACTCACGACCAGAGCTACAGGCCATCCACTATATTGAAGAACATTCTATTTAGAGCCAACTATTTCACTGGCAGGACCGGCGGCTGTAGCCGTGCTATGGATATGGCCAAACTCGTAGAGGGTGGGACTGAGCCGTAGTCTATTGGATGACGTCTTTGGTGCATTGCCAACTGCATTAGCGTTACGCGCGCGAGCAAGCAGATTTACGGTGAGTTAGTTAGAGACCCCATGAGCCTGACCCCTTTAAAAAGCTTAGTGAAAAAAAATTCCCTTCGCAGCCCGACTCCTTCAGCCCCCCTACTTTTTTCATGCTTCCGCCGCCGTTGATATTTGCATACTGAAATCATAACAAGCAATGCATGCAGAGGAATTTCTCTGCTGCATTGTTTGTTATGAACTTCAGTATTCAAATATTTAAAGCATGTGGCTAGGTAAGGAGTCACGGTTTATAGCGAAGGTAAGTGTTCGCTGTGCGTGTTGATAGGCTATACCAGGAGAACTGGCTGGAACAGGTTACGACGGAAAAAAGGTCAATGGAACTGGAGTATAGCTTTGCTTTGCTCGGAACTAGTTGCAAAAATGGCAAAAGATATAGGGATGACAATCCGTAAGGGTATTGTGGTACCATTCTTACCTTGTTTGCTTGCTTTTGGGGATTCCATCCCTATATGTTCTTAAAATGTTTTTTTGTTACTTTGTATGTATGTAACATTACAGAAATGCAATCATACTTCCTGTGGGCACGGTTGTGCTTCTGGCCTTGGAGATATTTCTTGAAATTGGTACTCTCTTAGTCCGCTAATCACTGCTCCATACTTACATCGCTTACTCGGCGGCGGCTCCCCATTATCTCGTTCGGTGGTGGCTCACTTGATCATTCAATTGTGAGTGCGAAGTAAGGGTTGGGTCAAAATTATTTACCATTACGAGACTATGGTTAATTGATTATTTATGGTGTAATTATGATGCATGCAGTAGAGCCAAAGACCATGTATAAACAATGGAGTAGAGCCAAAGACCATGTATAAACAATGGAGTCGCCTGCAGAGAGGCTAGGCGGAGGCAATTAGGGAGGCTACGTGCACATTAACACAGAAGTAGTGGTAGTGAGGAGAGGAGGGAACATCGGCAGGAGGTTCACTGACAGCGGATAACGATGATTTGGCAGTAGTAAAGTGATAACTGCTTTCTCAAAGCCTCGCACTGGCTGAATGGTCAGCTGAGCAGTATAATGCCACTACTCGATTCCCGCGAGGCTCTCTGCATGGACTACCATGCATTATGCACTAGTTATTGTCTGTTGTAGGAGGAGCTAGTGCATGAAGTGCACGCATAAAATGTGCTGTAGTCCGTTGAGTGTTTTTGTTACTCCAACCATAGCCTTTTCAGAGCCCAGGCTTGGAGATATGGTCTAATTTCAAGACTCTCTGTGTACTACTATTTGTCTTAGACTGGTCATGGAGTAATAAAACACATCCAAAATGCAGAGGCTGAGTTTGAATGTGTTACTATAATTATGGTGAATCCATTGTGTTGTGTTGGCATATGCATGTATGACTTTACATGCATAATTATGACTGATGGACTGTTATCTGAATAAAATGTGGTGGGAACAATTATATATAAAGCTCACATTGTGTCTGAGTATCAGCTTTTCTATTTTTGCTATGTGACATGAGAGAACACACTTGTTAGTGTGCTGTCCACTTTTCTATTAATTAATTATTTCGGCAACCACACTTTGCGCAATGACAGAACTGCACCTGCACGTAAGCACTGTGGGCGAGCAGAGCTGCGGATGGCTTTTGTATATATAAATTATAATCACAAATGGGTTAATACATTGTACATGTAGGGGGAGGAGTCAGGATAGTTCGTAAGTGGTAGTTTTAGTGTTGCCCAGTTTGTAGTCCTGTAGTATGTAGCTATGTATAGCATGAGGGAGACAAAGGTCTGCATTGTGAGCAGATATTTAGATATTGCCTCTTAACATGGTGTGGATTGTGTGCAAGGATGTGAGGTGAACAGTAACGAGTCTATGCGCATGTTACTACAAAAGTTATAGTGTATGGTCATGTTATAATTACGACGTGCTGCAATCATTTCTTGGCTGTGGATATGAGTGTGGCATGTAGGGGGATTTTGGTGTGTGCGTGGTTGGCAAAAAATGGCAAAAAATGTGGGACGGCAATCCATAAAAGTATTGTGTTGTTTCTACCTTGTTTGGTTACTTTTTGGGAGATTCCATCGTTGGTATTTCCCACAGCTTCCTGTCACCATCAATCTTGATTTCTGTTCTCTGGTACACACACTAGCGAGTGTTATGGGAGTATGCTCACTTTATACTAACCCATCCAGCTCCTTATGCATGCTTCAGTTAATGACATTGTTGCTTTAAGTACACAAGTTTCTTGGACAACAATAACAAACAATGACCTGGAGAAATGCTGAATGTGGTATACAGCAGATAGTACTGTGTAGCAGATGATTCTCACCAGAGGTAAATTCACCAAGCTCTCCACTCATATTAGGCTGTGAAAAGTTAATCAGCAAAACATTTGTACAGTTATGTAACAGCTGCTTCAGTAAGTGGCCAGAGGCTATGCTACTTTTCACAACCACCGCAGCATATTGATTGATTGCCCCTCTCAGTAGTCTAGATTACACAGCCTGAAGCTACACCAATAGCGGCTTTCAAAGAAGCAAAGAGGTATCAACATTCCCACTCGATTTCTCAATGATTTTTCTGTCATTGTGTGCTCTATTAGGAGCTACGTATGTTTGGAAAATTCAAGGCATGCAGCTCCGTTTTTGGCAGTATTTAGACTGCTTAAAGGAATTTTTGGCAAAAGTGTTAAGTTCTTGAATGTTGGCAATGAACTATTTTTTTAAGTAATAGTTACTAAAATAGCCGCTTTAGATTCTCTCCAAATTTTTTGATTACCACCTTTAGGTAAGTTTTAAGAATTGCAAATTTTGGTTTTGGAAATTACCACATGTATCTGTTCCTCTCCAAATTTTGCCACTATTGGCATGTTTACCACACTTTTCGTGAAATTATGAAAGTAATATTTACCAATAGCTACTTTTGGCTCAACTCTGCTTTTGATTGCCAGTCAACATAATGATCACAAAAACTAATGGCCAATATTAAGGTTACATGCAACCATAAGGGTTTATGTAAAATACAAACTCGCAGATCTGAAGGTGACTTGCATCAAGGTTGCGTACTACATCTAAGAAAAGGAAAGACACGATGGTCAACTGACATACAAGCTAACTGCTCTTTACTCACTGGAGTCCTGCATTAGCCTGTTGATTTATTTGAGATTTTTTCTCCTGCATCCTCATCATATAGTTATCCAGGTAATAGCGAGAAGAATAGATGAATTGGGATTGACCTTCGGCCTCGAATGGTCAATGCTGCATAGCTACTGTTGAGGTCTATCAGCAGTCGCAAGCCTCCAAAAGTGTATATAAATCATCAGCACACACCAAGTTGAGCTAAAACCATACAAAGGAGGGCAAATACAGTAGTGTTTCACCAGCTCAGTATACATAAATATGTCCTTAATTGCCAACCGGATGTAGTCTACTAAAATGGCTGCCTTGGGACAGTTAACTTGTACACTGCATACTCCTGCTTCAATACACACCTACGAAGCGCTACTCGAGATTGTAGTTAGAAAGGTACTTAACTGCATAATAGCTACAAACTGTGGTCAAGCCGGCTGGTTCCCGAGCAATGACTAACAATGGCGTCCTCACACTTTGATTTTATGGGCAGCATGGTGCAAAACCAAGGAGGGAGCTGGTATCTAAGCATGGAGGATCTTTCCTCTAGAACTACACCATAATACAATTTCTTTGTTGTAGCTCAGCCATAATTCTCAAAAAAAGGATGCAAACTTCAAAAAATGCACTACTTTGTGACCTGGCTACACATAGCGTAAGTGGCCCATTCTCGCGCAGTTTTTGTACCCGGGTCCACTGCTTCAAAACAGAACGGCGTAAGAACTTCGAACTTTCGCTGCTGCATTGAGTCTATAATGATACTATTCATATTAAGAGATCGTGGACTGTAACGCGTATTCTCCAAACTGACGCGGTCAAACACAAGGCGCCTCATATGCCAATTGTCGCGCACGAGTACCTAATGTCGCTTACCGTACTTTCTGCTAATATTAAATGTCGCACAGTTCCAATTGTTGCTGACCGTGCAGATTTCGTTCCAGGTCCACAGCTTCAAAACGGAACGGAGTATGAACTTCAAACTTTTACAGTTACATCATTTCTACGCGATGTAAGTGAGTTTGTCAAAATAGTACGTATACTCTAGCCTTACCTGACATTCGCGCTACTGCGCGACAATAGGTACTGCGCGACATATGGCCGCTTACGCTACATGCAAAGTACTAGACAGTTCAAACGAACATTAGGTTATTTGGCTATGTGCTATTGTATAGCGCAAAATACTGAGCTTAGTTCTAACTAAACTAATTAAACCACTGAGGGTTTTGCACCTTTGTGCTTTCATTTTTAGCTGGAAAATCATTGAACCCCGCTAGTGGGGTATACCCCATGTGTTGAGAATCTCAAGCATTGTTTTTGCACTCATTATGTAACAAAAGTTAGCAATCAAGAATACTATGACTTGGCTACTACCTTAGAGACAGTTGCTAATATTTTACTCTCACAGTTTACACTACGTCTCCAGGCCACACACCCCCACAAAAGAGTGACCTGGTATCTACTGTTCGCACATGCGCGAGATAATTGGAAGAATATACGGAATAGGGTCAGTAAACGTATCCGTAAACCGTCTTAGACACGTGGCCACGAGTAGTATTGAGACAGTATACGAATATAGTAAGCGGAAGAACTACAAACCAGACTTTCTGCGGCTGAAATGGCTTTCTAACCAGTCAGGCAAACTAGAAGAACCTGTAATTTTTTATCCGCTACGATTATAACAACTATCTTACCATAAAATTTTGGAGGGGTCTCTCTCCTGGAAGTAACCGTGAGCTGCTCGATTTCAATCACAGATGTAGCCTTCTAGGTTTTTCAGTGGCAAACGGGATGGAAATTTCGAACTACCGATCACTGTCTAGGCATGTAGCTAGCGAAAAACCATCACTACAGGCCATGAAGCCAGCTATCTTCATGTACACTTTCATGACACGAAAGCGTTAACGGATTCGTAACCAAATGTGACGTCATTATATACGGATAGAACATGATAGTTCCCGATTTACTAAGATTTCTGGTAAATTACGTGCATGTGCAAACAGTCGATACCAGGCTAGTCTTTCGTGTGGGGTGTGGCCTGGGAACAAGGCTAACTAGCAGCAAGAACCTCAGAAACTGGATTGTTTGTGAAAGGACTCACCAACATTGCACTTTTTCCTCTCGTAGGATGGACATACGGCCCTCACCTTCGCCAGTGTCGAGGGTCATGAATCTATTGTTAGTGACTTACTGAAATCAGGAGCAGATCCTAATGTGCAGACTAAAGTAAGTTACGTATGTGAAGATGTGCAGCTCTTAATTATCTTGAATATTCAGTTTATATATATGGTGGTTTTGGGAATTTGTGATATTTGAGCATGTCGTAGCTGTGCCAGACCTTCCTGTGCCATTTCTAATGCAGAAAGTTTTGTATTAAGAGCATGATGTGTGACTCAACAAAAACAGGTACAGGTACATTATGTTAAAGGGTTTAGCAATTTTAAAATGCAATCATAACCCTTAAAATTATGTATATAGGTGTGCAAGCGGTTCTGTTCTCGGCATTTTAAGCTGTTTCTTATTGTCAGTGTTTCAAACATTTTAATACGGCAGTGGGTTAAGCCCGCAGCAAAGAGCCAATTGCAACGTAGCTTGCGATCAGGTTTTGAAGGAGAGTTGATCATCAAAAATAGTTAAGCAATTAAAGTTATGCAATATCCTCCATACGTTCAACTTTGAACTAAAGCTTGTCTACTTTTGGGGTAACTGGAAATGGAGGAAACGGAAAACTAAAACGGAAAGCAGAAACGGAAAACTAAAGCAGGAAGCTGAAATGGAACACTAAAATGCTTTATGTAGTACCAGATGCATCACAGCGTATATGCTATAGTTTTGCAAACTAACCCCTCTCTGTGGATACAGGCTGACCCGAAACTATGCGCGTATGAACTGAATATGGGTAAACAATATTCCATATATTAGTATCATATGCGCTCTAAATTTGTGTCACTCTAATTCTGCGTCGTGCGGGCTTTGTGTCCATTCTAATATTGCATTCGTTCAAAGAACAATCACATTGTTTGCTGTCAAAGTGGTAGGTATAAGAGATGGCTCTTACAGGGTGCAGTTCCCAGTGTAAGTGCAAGCAACAAGAGATGATGGCATCCGGTAGCGGAGGCACGAGATCTTTTTGAGTGAAAAGTTATATTTGAGGGTACAACAGATCTGGAACCCTGAGCTGAGGGAAGTTGCTATCACTTCGGCTCCTTTTTGGTGGCTCTGCAGTTTGAATCCATTGTATTGGCAGTGGCTGATCCACATGTGTAAATAGTTTGTAATTTTCAGAGCAGCCATACTTTCTGTTTTGATTGCATTTTTGACACATTCTAATTATGCGTCATATAGAGCAGTTTTTCAGCTATTTTAATTTCTTATGTTACGACACCCGGAGAAAATAATTACTGTTTTGGTGACGCAAATTTAGAGCACCTATGGTGGTAGTAGATCACTAACCTGTTTAGCTCCGGATTTCTAACCGCACTCTCCTAACATATACATGATCGTGGAGTCTTGAAGTTTTTTAGGATGAGTGGCGGTCTCGCACATTGCTGCCTGGAAAAGGAAAGGAAATGCCACCCTATTGACATCTGAAAAACCACAGAAATCATTGGATAGAGTATCTACAGATGTGGTAACGCTAAACATTTCCATATTAATGTGGCGTACATGCATTCAGAACTCCACACTTTTACGGCTGGGAAGTCTGTCGACAGTACCGCAGTCGGAGACCAGTGTTTCCTGTCAGCCATCTGTGTAGTGGTATTTCCTTGAAACTGTCTTCTCCCTCCTGCGTGTCTTAGTGAGTGACCTAGTATTCAGCTTCATTCCCGGGCTTCTTCGCCGAGCGAGAGAAGGTAAATACGATCTGCATCGCAAGGTATGCAACGCATAATACTACTGTAATGGAAAACAACGAAATAAAATTTCTTTTAGCATATTGTGCCTATATTTGGTTTCAGTTTTCCATTTCAGCTTTTTGTTTCCACTTTTCATTTCCTCCATTTCCAATTTCCCCTAAATTTGTATCTCCACCTTTTTTTACAAGTGCTGCCCCAACAATACTGTTACTAATTCCCTACTTGGTAGCAGCCCATGACAACCTGCCCACCTATATCCTGTTTTAGGAGAAGCTGTTGCATGAGTGCACACATACATGTGCTACAGTCAGTTATGTATGTTTGTGGCTTCAATCACAGGCTTTTTAGGGCTTGGGGAGATGGGTTGATTCTAATACTCTCTGTGTGTTACTATTTGTATTTTCTATCAAGCGTGACTACTCTGCCAAGTGTAAGTACAGCGGGCGAGCAGCCTGTGTACCGTAAGAACTGCAAGGGAACAGAGATGCAGATGTAACGTATTATGACCTGGGTGCGGCGAGACACAGATATTTTCTTGAGCTGTTGTAACAATAAAACCTAATCCGGAATCATGTATATAGCAATGTTCCTGTAGAAGCTGTTAAAAACAACTTGTCTTTGAGAGATTGATGTCTCTATCTGTCATTGCTCTCAGTTTGCTCCAAATTTGCCAACGCCTATAGAGTGCTAGTGATATTTGCACTATTTCGAATGCAACAGACTAAGCACATATCGTGCTCGCTTCACCTCTACACATCGAACATTGTCCTTTAACTGAAGAGCTTGCAAACAAGAACAACTTGCCTTTGAGATATTAATATTTCTATCTGTCATTGCACTCAGTTTTTTGCAAATTTACCATTGCCTATGGCTATATAGTGCTGCACTATACTGCATGTAGCAGACTAAGCTCATATCGTGCTCGCTTCATCCCCTACACATTGCATATTGTCCTTCAACTGAAGAGCTTGCAGTCAATGGCTGATATGCAATATTTGAGATACAAATCACTATCTGCCTGTAAGTAGATACAGGTAGCCTAAAAGTTATACATATTTACACATTCTGTGCATGCTTGGCAAGTCACAAGTCACAATGATGTGCGACAGTGATTGGCCACAACGTTTATACCGGTAAAACTGTTTGGAGTGGAGGTGGAGATTTGACAATTGAAAGAATGCCAGAGTAACTAGGCCTAGCTAGTATTGGAAGTCTATGCCACTGTAGACATATACTATAAATGCATTATTACATAACCACTGTGAAATATTATTTGTTGTATTGTAATTGAATGATGGTAAATGAACCCATTTAGCAGTGACTTACTTTCCATCTTGTTTGTCTAATACATAGACTTGCTGCCCTTGCCTATTTGGTACTCCATTTGAGTCTCTACATGCTTGAGAACTTGGATAAAGCCCTAGCAAATTGTAGCCAGCAACTGTGCCAGGCAAACATACTGTGCTTACTGTGCCTTCAGACGTTGCACCTTCGCTTTTAAGTAGCATATTTGCCAACTTATCAAGAACAGTGATATGGTATAATCCACCCGCACAGAGTGCCATACACAAACTATTGGTACACCGGCGCCTTTGATCTCCCTATGTACCATGAAACACTTAATTACACTGTAACTGCTACTACATAAGTTTTCATAGACAACAACAGCAACAAGCAATATGTCACAAAGAAATGCAGAATGTGGTATACAGCAGATGGTACTGTATATCAGGTGATTCTCACCAGAGGTAGATTCACCAATCTTTCCACTCATATCAGGCTGTGAAAATCTAATCGGCAAAAAATTTATTTAGGTGTGCAACAGCTACTTCTGTAAGCAGCCAGAGACTGTGCTACTTTACACAACCACCATTGCCTATTAGTTAACTGCTCCCGCCAGTAGTGTAGAGCACACAGCCTGAAACTAAAGCAATAGTGCCTTTCAAAGTATTAACAAAAATGTGTCAGCATTCCCTCTTGATTTTTCAATGATTTTTCTCTCTCTATAAACTGTTAGGGAGCTGGTTATCCTTTTTAAGCAGCTCCTTTTTTGGTAGTATTCACGGTGTAAGGTTATTTTTGGTAAAACTGATAAATTCTTTAATATTGCCTCTTTTGGCAATCTCATGTTCTACAAATGTTATTTATCAATTTTCAAAATTGCTGCATTTAAAATTTACCACTTCAGTTAAATTTTGAAATGTGCCAATTTTGGTTTGCACCAAATGTTTTCACTATTTGCATGTTTTGTAAGTGATTTTACCAATTTTGGAAATTGCCACGTCTGCTCTCTCCAAATTTAAATTTGCCACTATTGGCATGTTTATTCCACTTTTAGAAATTACGAAAGTAATATTTGGCAGTAGCTACTTTTGGCTCGTCTCCACTTCTGATTAGTAGTCAACACAATGATTAATGGTGGATGTTAAGGAAACTTGCATTAACAAATGTTTATCAGAATGTCTGAATCTCTGAATGCAATTACTTGCCAAGTAGCAGTTGCTGCAAGCCTCTAAAGATGCATAAAATTGTCACCTCACAGCAATTTGAGCTAATCCGACACAAAGGAAGGCATATACAGTAGGGTTATTTCACCAGCTGAAAAGTTGTTGTCTTAACATTGGTAATAAGCATGGTCAGCAAATTATATCCTGTTTAACCTTTTAACATTTTGATGGAGGCCCTGCTGGCTTTGGCAAGATCTTATGACCAAACCAGAACGGAGGAACTGTCCTCCTGGAAGTTTTTTAACAGAGGGATTACCTATTTGGTCCCCTCTATTTGAACCTTTTTTAAACAACTTTTTAGTTAACCTTCAATGTTTTAACTTTGTGCGGTCACGGACTGGGTTGCTTTCTCGTTCTTTCCTGGTCCTGGATTCTCTTTGTTGTAATAAGAGCTCTTTTCTACTTATGTCGCTATATGCCTAATTACATTAGTCAACATGTTTATAATGTTAGTATTTAGGGTATGTGGAAGTACATGTTAACTTAAGGGTTAAGGGGTCAGGATGGGTGGGATTTATTTCGGCCTAGAGATTAATGATTGCATTTGGTATAACAATTTTTCCTTTTAGATTTCATATTTATGTTGTAGACTAGTTTCTGAGTGAGGAGTGCTGGTCACAGTTTATCACATGCCTTTTGCTATTGTAATAGCCAGTACTGCAACTAAAATGCATTCATGTGCTATACTTTAGTAATAGATTCACTCTAATCAGATGACTTTAAAACTGGATTATGTACAGTTAATCATATGACTGTAAGTCCTGTAGATGTATCTGTTTTGGAATTTCCATTCCATTCCATCATTCTATTCCATTCTACAAATAAGAGGTTGGCTAAGCCTTCTTCTGTTTCTTATAAATTTCATTATTGCTGTATGCAAATATGTACAGCAAGTGGCTAAGTACAGTCTACACTAAGCCATCTGGTTATGCATTACGTATAGGAATGTATGGAGGCTGGGATTGCCTACATGGCAGTTTCTTTACCCATTTATATCTCAAGATGCACTTGCTGTCTGTTTATGAATGCTCTGTATGTTGTAACATATGCTTTAAGGTCTACAAATACCGTATAGTCAGTCATGCTATTTTTCTAGTCTACATTCTAGGCAATAAATGCTTGGCAGTGATTGCAGTTTGTAACGTCTCTCTTTCCACCATTCTTCTGTTCGTTTAGCAATAGTGGTCATATGATTAACTGTACTTTATCCAGTATACTGTGCTTTAGACTGATTTGGATGTGTTGCATAATACATCCCATATTTCAGTTCATTGCACCATTCAAGTACACATTGTACAGGGTAACTGGGAACGGTGGAATGGAAAACTAAAGCAGAAATAGGAAACAAAAAACTGCAATGGAAATCTGAAGCAATAAAGATTTAACGATACTAATTTTGTACAGTACCAGCTGCACCACATATGTACTAGTTTTGAAGCCAGCCTCTCTCCGTGGACGTGGGCTGATTCCTGAATCTATGCACGTATGCACTGCATATAGTTAAATGTTCCTATCCTGAGCCATATATTAGATTGATTACCTATTCACCTCTGGATTCATAAACGTACTCTCTTTTAAATTTGTAGTATACAATCAAGTGGTTGTGGAGCCAAATTTTATCAGATGAGCAGCGGCTGTGTGTATTTGTGTATTGGAGCTGTCACTCTAGTTAAGTATAAATTTAATTGCCCAAGAAATTGTCGGAAGTAGTATTTTCCAAGGTGTTAACACTGAATCTTTCCGTCATGCATTTTAAAATCCCCCCTTCTCGGGAATCTTGCCATGTACACCAGAGATGAGAGACTATCTCTGCATGCTTTGTCTATGAATTTCAGTATGTTGTGTGCTTACTGTTGTGTCAGCTTGTAGTAGCCCATGACAACTGCCCACCTACATCCTAAATTGTCTGTTGTAGGAGGAGCTAGTGCATGTGCTGTAGTCTGTTGAGTATTTTTATAACTTCAACCATACTCTTTCCGGAGCGTTGAGATATCATAGGCGGAGGAAGATGATTGTGACTGGTGGGACACTGCCGAAGGCAGTGCTCTGAGGCTGCAAAGCAGCAAAGCCGATTTTTTGCGTGAACCACTGAAAAAGTTTTCCCCGTACAATTTTTCGCCATCAGGAAGCGCTAGCTCTCGCAGCAGCTTAACATTAGCTGCCCTTCTTGTCACTTAACGTGCTAGACATAGGCCTACATGAATACACACATCCACAGTAGTAGTCTCGCGGGCCAGACTCACGTGAGTCTGGCCCACGAGACTACCACAGTAGCTAGTCTCGCAGGTATGCACGAAACTACACGCACATACTTACATACATGCATATACACTGCTGGCGCTTGAACCAATAGTGCTGTTGATAGTTCCTACCTTGCACTTGTCTTCGTCTTCTTACTAAGTTACAAAGTTGCGAAGAGATCATGCCAACTTTCACGTGCTTCTGGTAGGGGGTGTGGTTCGAAGCAGTTCGAAGGGGGGGCACAGAAGGGCAGAAATTTAACAAGGGGGGAGGGGGGGGGGGCATGTGCCCCTGGTGCCCCCCCCCGGTTCCACTGCACTCTGGATATGGTGTTTTCTGTGTGCTACAATTTGTAGTTTCTGTTAACTATGACTACTCATGGAGTAGTAAAACACATCCAAAGTTCAGTGGTGGAGTTTGAATGTGTTGCTATAATTATTGTAAATTCATTGAGTTATGTTGGCATATGCATGCGTAAATTTATATGCATAAGACTGATGAACTGTTGTCTGAGTCAAATAGGGTGGGACCAATTATTAATAAAGTTCTCCTTGAGTCTGAGTATCTGGCTTTTTTATTTTTGATATGTGACATGAGAAAATACACTTGTTAGTGTACTGCCCAGCTTTTTATTAATTAATTATTTATGACAGCCACACGTCACGCGAGCAGTCTGTTCATCGTGTAAGTACTGTGGGCAAGCTGAGCTACGATATAATGATACACGACCTGGGTGTGGTATTTTCACAGGCCAGGCTGTCACAACAATAACACCTAACATGAAACCATGCATTGCAATGCTCCTGGAAAGAAAAGTAATTAAACTTTTGGAGATTGATGTCCCTATCTGCAATGGTCAGTCCTGGCTACTACAGGAGAGTGGAGAGATGTTTTGTGCTGCTTGAACTGCATATTCACATTGCTCAATCATGCCATCTGTATTTAGCATTTTTTCTTTTACAGAGCCCTACTAACCTTCAAGCTGTAGCAAGCCTGGCTTCCATTATAAAACTATGTGAGAGGCTTCTTCAGACCTCTGATTCTTAGTGCACCACAAGTTTGTTAATGGCATAACTGTCAGATGCCATTTTGAACACACACATTGATGGGATCTCATAAACAATTTTGTTTTGGCCGTAACTGCTCGCATAAACTGAAAGTAAACAAACCCTAGGATGAGTTTCTAAGTTTGTACTAAATATGAACTACATTACATTTCCCTTAAATCTTTACACAAGGTGGTGTATTGTGATTCACTGGGTCCAACTTTTGGAAGTGTCAGTTTCACAGTGGTCGTAATTGTGTGTGCGATACTCTCTGTACTGTAGTCACACTTTTTTAGCAGTTAGTTTAAGACAGTAATCAGATTACAGCTGTGGCGTTCATGCATATTACTAGCACTTATCTTTAGCTAGTAAATTATTGAACCCCACCAGTGGCATATACCTCATGTGTTGAGAATCTCTTCTCGACTGATTATGTGAAGATTTTGCAATCCAGAATACTATGGCTTAGCTACTACCTTGTAGACAACTGCTCATTTTTTACTCCTACAATTGACACTAGAAGTAAGAATTTCTACCTTAGCTTACTACCTTAGAGACTACTGCTAATATTTTACTCTCACAGTTTACACTAGATGTAAAAATGTCAGAACCTGAATTGTTTGTGAACCAACATTGCACCTCTTCCTCCTGTAGCATGGACGAACGGCCCTGTCCTACGCCAGTGAAAAGGGGCATGAATCTATTGTTAGCAACCTACTGAAGTCAGGAGCAGATCCTAATGTTCAGAGTAAAGTAGGTTATGTGTGGCTCTTAATTGTCTAGAATGTTGGGCTCATACGTTGGGGTTTGGGGAGTTGTGTGATTTAATATTTGAGTGTGTGGTAGCTGTGCCACACCTTCCTGTGCCATTTCTAATGCAGGAATTTTATCATTGCATATGTTGAGAGCATGACGTGTGACTGTTATGTATTGGTTTGTGGAACTGCCTTGTCCGGGAGTAGTGATGATTGACAAGGCCTGAATGCATTCATCGCTTGCAGTACGAAACATTGGGGAAGACCTGGTACATTTTATCATGTGCCGTGATGTAGGATAGATGTAGGGTAGACATAATAGATCATTTTTAACTGACATCAAGCATATATGAAAGTTCCGATTATTACTCCATGGATTGTGGCTGCAGGGGGTGGAGGGGCGTGGAACAGGGGGGTTATGCTAAAAAATCACGCTGTCTGTATTGCTGTCTATGGAGAAACTCCGAATGCAGTAGACTATGCAAATATGGTGCTTTGTAGCATTTTGAAACCTTACAACAAAGGGCCAGGCTGTGCTGAATATTAGGGGTAGGCGGATTATGCTAAAAAATTACATATTGTGCTCTGTGAATGCCTCAATTATACTCGTTGAATTATTAACAAAACCAGCTTTCCTGTGAGACTGTGATTATGTTACCTGAAAACTCCCTCACTCTCTGCACCACACTCACACTCAGTGCGACACACTCGTGTCTTTCGAATCAGTTGAGCAAGTTGGCTTCGCACAAGCTTTTCTACGAAACTTTAATGAAATGATGTAATTTCCTCATGGAATCTACCTACTAAGCTCGCATTATGCTCCATACTTTTTCAATACCTACTATGCTCATTTTAATGTCGGAATAATCCATGTACCCCTAGCCAACATCTATCATAGAGGAACTGTTCTTGTGTAAATAGTGCCAATATGTTATTAGAGATATTGGCACTGCAGTTACTCATAAAGCATCATCACAGTGCCAATTCATCATGACTCGTCACTGCATTCCTGAAGAAAATAGTGATCTAATTAGGGCATTTACTATAAAAACCATCTCAGCCAAGCACCAGTGAAGCATGTAATGCAGCATGGTTTCAATCTCAGCCATGCACCTACAAAGTAGTTGTAGTATGTCTTCTCTCTGCCACATGTGAGATGTTAGCAGTGCTGTTGCCACAGGAAACCCTCAGGCCTATGGCCCTCAGGCTTCCTGTGTCAACGGTACAAACATATAGCATGTGGCACTCAATGACATTTTACAACTATTACTTACACCTGGCAGTGGCTTTGTTCTAGGTGCCTATGAGGGTATGATTTGGCCAGATAAAGTATTCTGTACTTACTGTGATAGGTATTTTGCATGCTACTTAGTTTACTTGTTATTTAGCATGCATAGACCGCTAGAGTATAGCTATGGCTCAGGAAGTGTCCAATCTCTTAGTATGCTTACCGGAAAATCTATCAATTAGTGTGAATTGTGTGTACTGAAAAGATTGGGTGGGCTTCAATCGTATGTATCTTGGTGAGAGAAGGTCATAGAGATATGCAACAAATTGCAGCTGAAAGCTCTCTTTGCTTACTAGGGATGACTGGTCAATCAGACGTAGATGCTTCATATGGTGCTACACATGGAAATACATACCTGATTCAGGATTTTCCCAATACATTATACATGCATGGCTACCCCCCAGCCATGATCTGTAGAGTAATAATCGGAACTTCTGCGTACTGTGATGCCATATGCTAAATAGTCTTTACTCGTTGACTTCACACTTTAATCTGCCTCTATATATGTTGTACAAGCTATTAAAGAAGTAAAGAAAAGCTGCTGCCTGATCCGAATGCTAGACCAGTGATCATTTCACCAGCTGACAAGTTGTTGCCGTAACATTGGCAATAAGCATGGTCAGCTAATGATCATGTTGTTCATGTTTTTGTTCTAGACTAGTTTCTGGGTGTGGAGTGCTGCTCGGTAGTGGTCACAGTGTTTCACATGTCTTCAGTGTTTCACAGTCTTATACTATTGGGTCAGGATGGGTGGGATTTATTTCGGCCTAGAGATTAATGATTGCACTTGGTATAGCTAACAATTTTTCCTTTTAGTTTTCATATTTTTGTTGTAGACTAGTTTGTGAGTGAGGAGTGCTGGTCACAGTTTATCACATGCCTTTTGCTATTGTAATAGCCAGTACTGCAACTAAAATGCATTCATGTGCTATACTTTAGTAATAGATTCACTCTAATCAGAAGACTTAAAGCTCGATTATGTACAGTTAATCATATGACTGTAAGTCCTGTAGATGTATCTGTTTTGGAATTTCCATTCCATTCCATCATTCTATTCCATACTACAAATTAGAGGTTGGCTAAGCCTTCTTCTGTTTCTTATAAATTTCATTTTTACTGTATGCAAATATGTACAGCAAGTGGCTAGGTACAGTCTACACTAAGCCATCTGGTTATGCATTACGTATAGGAATGTATGGAGGCTGGGATTGCCTACATGGTAGTTTCTTTACCCATTTATATCTCAAGATGCACTTGCTGTCTGTTTATGAATGCTCTGTATGTTGTAACATATGCTTTAAGGTCCACAAATACCGTATAGTCAGTCATGCTATTTTTCTAGTCTACATTCTAGGCAATAAATGCTTGTCAGTGATTGAAGTTTGTAACGTCTTTCTTTCCACCATTCTTCTGTTTTTCTAGCAATAGTGATCATATGATTAACTGTGCTTAATCCAGTATACTGTGCTTTAGACTGATTTGGATGTGTTGCATAATACATCCCATATTTCAGTTCATTGCACCATTCAAGTACACATTGTACAGGGTAACTGGAAACGGTGGAATGGAAAACTAAAGCAGAAATAGGAAACGAAAAACTGCAACGGATATCTCAAGCAATAAAGATTTAACGATACTAACTTTGTACAGTACCAGCTGCACCACATATGTACTAGTTTTCAAGCCAACCTCTTTCCGTGGACATGGGCTGATTCATAAAACTATGCACGTATGCACTGCATATAGTTATATGTTCCTATCCTGAGCCATATATTAGATTGATTACCTATTCACCTCTGGATTCTTAAACGTACTCTCTTTTAATTAGTAGTATACAATCAAGTGGTTGTGGAGCCTTCAAATGTTTATCAGATGAGCAGCGGCTGTGTGTATTTGTGTGTGGGAGCTGTCACTCTAGTTAAGTATAAATTTAATTGCCCAAGAAATTGTCGGAAAGTAGTATTTTCCAAGGTGTTAACACTGAATCTTTCCGTCCATGCATTTTAAAACACCCACCCTGCTCGGGAATCTTGCCATGTACACCAGAGATGAGAGACTATCTCTGCATGCTTTGTCTATGAATTTCAGTATGTTGTGTGCTTACTGTTGTGTCAGCTTGTAGTAGCCCATGACAACTGCCCACCTACATCCTATATTGTCTGTTGTAGGAGGAGCTAGTGCATGTGCTGTAGTCTGTTGAGTATTTTTATAACTTCAACCATACTCTTTCCAGAGCGTTGAGATATCATAGGCCATAACGTTGGCAATAAGCGTGGTCAGCTAATGATCATGTTGTTCATGTTTTTGTTCTAGACTAGTTTCTGGGTGTGGAGTGTTGCTCGGTAGTGGTCACAGTTATTTTTACATGTCTTATGCTATTGTAATGACCAGAACTGCAAATAAAATGATTCAATGTTCTGCACCTTTAGTCATAGATTCATTCTCATCAGATGACTTACTCTAAGTCCTGTAGATGTAACCCCAATCCATTCTTATCATTCCATTTTTATTCCAGAGATAAGAGGTTGGCTCAGCAGTGTATATTTGCCATAGGCGGTGGAGAATGGGGGGCAGGGAGGGTCTAGCCCCTCCACTTTTCAAAAGGGGGCTATGCCCCCCCACTTTAGCAGTTCTGTGACGTCATATATGGACATAGTGCTAACGCTGTTCTAGAAATCATGCAGTAGCTAACTACATTCCTCACGACCCAAACTCACGGCCAGAGCTAGAGGCCATCCACTATATTGAAGAACATTCTATTTAGAGCCAACTATTTCACTGGCAGGGGCGGCGCCTGTAGCCGTGCTATGGATATGGCCAAACTGGTAGTTGGTGTGGCTGAGCTGTAGTCTATTGGATGACGTTTTGGTGCATTGCCAATTGCATTAGCTCTACGTGCGTGCGCAAGCAGATTTACGGTGAGTTAGTTAGAGACCCCATGAGAAACAAATTTCCCTTCGCAGCCCGACTGCTTCAGCCCCCCCACTTTTTTATGCTTCCACCGCCGTTGATATTTGCATACTGAAATCACAATGCATGCAGAGGAATTTCTCTGCTGCATCTGGAGATTTTAATACTCTGCAGTAATCAAATGCAAGAGCTTGGCTAGTGAAATCACTGGAAATGGCTGGAGGGTGTGGAAAGTTTTACATTTGCATTAGTTTCGCATTCACATTCCTAAAATGCCCCCCCCCCCCCAAGAAAACGTTCAAAGATTTGATACTCTGAGACTGCTTCTGGTGATTTCTGGGACCCTAACTAGGAACAGTTTTTACTGACTGGGAGCCACGACCCAGTAAACGGTTGCTTCCAGTCAAAATATTGTATCTAAACAGATCCATCGTAATTATCACAGGCGATGTCCTCCACAAATTTTATGAAAAATGTATGGTTTAGACTAATGGCAGCAAGATTATTGACAGCTGGAAAACGAAAGAATTGGCTTCATGTTGAGCTTACAGCCTTGCTACTTACTACCTCTGCCTGGAACAGCTACTATGCAGTTCAAGCATTCACTCTGCATGGCGCAAAATATTGTGACACCACTGAAGGTGAGGGGACCATGGCCTTCCCGGGCCTCCAGATTCCTATGCCTATGACTTACTTTACACATCCCAGTATATGGGCAGTGTTGTAGACTATTTTAGATGTGTACCATAAAACATTCCATATTTCATTACATTGTCCATCTTACCAGAGATGAGAGACTATCTCTGCATGCATTGTGTGTTATGAATTTTAGTATCTTTGTGTACTCACTGTTGTGTCAGCCTTGTAGTAGCCCATGACAACAGGCCCACCTACACCTCTATTATCTGTTGTAGGAGGAGCTAATGCATGAAGTGCACACATATTATATGTACTGTTTTTTTATTGTGTGTGTTTATGGCTTCAACCATAGTCTTTTCAGAACTTGGTGAATCCTCATAGTTAGGTCTCACACTGGATACTCTTAGACTTCTTCTAAGCACAGCAGGAGAATTTTGCCATGCACATCTTCTGTGGTACTGCTCTAAAAATGTACCAATTGTACTCAATAAATGCCTCTATTATACTCGTTGAATTATCAACAAAACAGCTTTCTTGTGAGACTGTAATTATGTTACCTGAAAACTCCCTCACTCTCTGCACCACACTCACACTCTGTGCGACACACTCATGCCTTTCGGATCAGTTGAACAAGTTGTCTTCGCACCAGTGTTTTGCGATTTGTTTGCTTTAACCTTCAGACTGTGTAGCGGCTCAAAGTTGGCTAATTAGCGATGCCAGGGAAGAAGTACTGGCCTGTAAGCTGCTGTCAGCCGCTTGGCTTTCATTAATGACAGTGCTGAGATTACTAGTCATTGGATTCATAACCGTACTCTCTTTTAATTTGTAGTATACAATCACGTGGTTGTGGAGCCTTCAAATTTTTATCAAATGAACAGCGGCTGTATGTATTTTTGTGTGTGAGCTGTCACTCTAGTTAAGTATAAATTTAATAGCCCAAGAAATTGTTGGAAGGTAGTATTTTCCAAGGTGTTAACGCTAAAGTTTTTTTGTGCATGCATTCTAAAAATTCAGCCCCTTGCAGGAACCTTCCCATGTATATCTTACCAGAGACGAGAGGCTATCTCTGCATGCATTGTCTATGAATTTTAGTATTGTTGTGTGCTGAATGTTGTGTCAGCTTGTAGTAGCCCATGACAACTGCCCACCTACATCCCATATTGACTGTTGTAGGAGGAGCTAGTGCATGTGTTGTAGTCTGTTGAGTATTTTTATAACTTCAACCATAGCCTTTTCAGAGCTTTGAGATATGGTGCTACTATTTGTAGTTTTTGTTAACTAAGACTACTCATGGAATACTAAACACATCCAAAGTTCAGTGGTGGAGTTTGAATGTGTCACTATAATTATTGTAAATTCATTGTGTTGTGTTGGCATATGCATGCGTAAATTTACACGCATAAGACTTATGGACCGTTGTGTGAGTCAAATAGGGTGGGGCCAATTTCAATAAAGAACACCATGAGTCTGAGTATCTGTCTTTTTATTTTTGATATGTGACATGAGAGAAAACACATGTTAGTGTATTGCCCACTTTTTTTGATTAATTAACGAAAATGCATGAATCCATGCATAGCGATGCTTCTGGAAGAAAAAGTAATTAAATTTGGAAGATTGATGTCTCTATTTACAGAGCCCTACTAACCTTCAAGCTGTAGCAAGCCTGGCTTTAATAAACTGATGTAATTTTCTCAAGGAATCTACCTATTTTACTTGATACTTTCATGACCTACTATGCTCATTTAATGTCAGCCTATTCCATGCGCCCTTAGCCAACATTCAGCATAGAGGAAATTTTCTTAAGTAAATAGTGCCAATATTTCACATTAGATATTATGAGATATTGGTACTGCAGTGCCTCATAAAGCGTCATCACAGTGCCAATACCTCATTATCTTTTGTCATTACATATCACTGCATTCCTGAAGGAAATAGTGTTCTAATTAAGGCATTTACTGTAACAACCATCTCAGCCAAGCACCAGTGAAGCATGTAATGCACCATGGTTTAATCTCAACCATGTACCTAAATTGCTACAGTATAGCCGTAGTATGGCTTCTCTCTGCCATACAGTAAACTCGGGAGTATAGTGACCAGTCGCTCTATTCGAAAATTGTGCATTTTAGCCGTTGCAATTGCATGGGTAATAGGTATATATCAGTAATATAACTACAGCATCACTTTATACACATGAAAGAAGAAAGCATCTATTTACAGAATACAAAACCAACTGATAGGCGGTATAGTAGGCCACATTTACAATCATGCATGACATTGTGTATGTCAGTGCATGAGCATCCCCTCTATTTGCCGTAATAATCACTCTCTCTGTCCCTGGTCTTCAAATCAAGATCTGCAACCCCACAGCTCTGGGATAGTGTAGAATAAAATGCACATAAAGTAGTAGCTAAGTTTTATGAATGAGCAAGATATTCGTAAAACTTGCATACTTTTTGGGATGCCATTCTACTTAACTCCACCTCCTTGCAATATTCATTGCCATTCTGAGTACTCAGAGATGCATTGCTAGCGAAATAGGACCTGAGGGGGTCTTCACATTGTGAGTACTCAGAGCTGCTGTGCTGGCATCGTTTCCAGTCTCCACTCCCAGCTTTTGTTTTGCATTTACTATGCGCAAAAAAAAGAGTGGAGACTGGGAATGAGGCTACCGCTATGCATCTCTGCAGAGACTTGAAAGCAGGTGATAATTCGTGGAAAACATGGAATTTTTTTTGGTATGCTTTCCAACTACTCAGGGAGCATTCTTGCAGCATCTCGGCTGTTTTCGGAAAGAAGACAATAGCTGTTACGGAGTTTTGTAGGTTAGTTACGCCCTAAACACCGTGATTTGGGGACCCCGTCCCAAAATATTAGCGATGTGAAGACCCCCTCAAGCCCTATTTTGCTAGCAATGCAGCTCTGAGTACTCCCTTCAGTAGTACATTATGCCACTGTCACATCTTAGTCTTAGTACACAAATGCCCTTAGGCTGTGGGCTGGCTATGAGCCTGAAGCCACCCAACTTCTACTGTATATGGTAATTATTGGTCGTCTGCTGTGGTCACATCCAATAGGAGTAGGGCAGTTCAGTAGGAAATTCTAACTGATGAATACGCTACCTGCTAATAGCTTCCATGCACCATTTCTAACGAATTGCATTGTTGTTGTCTTCCGTTACATAATGAGTTGCAAATGTATTGATAGAGCATGTGCTGCTGTTTACTGTTTTGTAATAGTGTATATAGCAGGTGAAGTAGTTGAAGGCCTAAAGACTGTGCACTGCTATACTCCAGCTGTTTGTTGTCTGTTGATCTTGTTGAGCAAGAGACCATTCCTGCTGTCCAAGAACTACTGCTCAGTGCAAAATAATAGCTAAAATGTGAATTTTGGCTCAGTAAATACAAAATAGCTTTAGAATGGCAGTAACTGGAAGTTCCATCTACCGTGCCTCATTAGACAGGAAGCTGTTTGCAGCTAGTCAATTAAGCTGAAGATGCAGGAAATTAACTCATGTTCAGGTATGGCCCTTCTTAAAAATCCTTCAAAGCATACATATTTCTTTAGTACATTCACATTTGAGCTAAAGCTGGTCAGTGCTTTAGCCTTTCCAGCTAGCTAAACTTCAGCATAAATTTCTGCCTCCGCAATGCTGTCTTTCCGCCACAGTGAAACTTTTTTTTTGCAGTGTGGTTGGCAATGTTCAAATGCTCTTTTTCTAGGCTAAATTCTAGTTTGTGATGTGTCTCTTTACCCCATTATGCGATTAACTAAGACTACACATGGAGTAATGATTGAGTTTGAATGGGTATATCCACGTCTGAGTTTACATGCATAAGGCAGATGATCTGTTACTTGTATAGCAGTCAAATAGGGTGGGGCCAATTATGAATAAGCTCACCTTGAGTCTGAGTAGCGGCTTTTCTATTTTAAGTATGTGATAGGAGAGAATACACTTGTTAGTGTGCTGTCACTTTTTTATTGAATAAGTATTTAGAGCACCCACATGTTACGCGAGCACACTGTGGCCCATGACAACCGCCCACCTACATCCTATATTGTCTGTTGTTGGAGGAGCTACGTAATGTATACAGTCCACACATATTATGTGTACTGTTTTTTTATTGAGTATGTTTAAGGCTTCAACCACAGTCTTTTCAGAACTTGGTGAATCCTAGTAGTTGAGTCACTAAAAAATGAAAAGACATAGCGATGGAATCCCCAAAAAGCAACCAAACAAATTAGAAAGGAACGACACCACAGTACCTTTACGAACTCCCATCCTTATATCTTTTGACATTTTTCCTGCTAACAGTAACTCACTGTGGGTCCGTCATAAAGCACACTCCAAGTATTATATTTGTCTAAGTGGAACAGCTCATACTTGAGGCTGTGTTTTCGTTGTAAGCGTAACCACCGTTACGCAGAACGGAATGGAGCAGAACAGTGTGTAGTGGCAAGTATTTGCCTCGAGTGCTTGAGAATCACTGACAAACAGTTTGATTTGTTTGAGAATGCTATGGTGTGGGTGCAGTACCTCGAAATAAATACCGCTTCTTCGTGTTTGAATCATTGTAATTGCTTCAGTCAATATCGTGGTAGCCTTGCTGAAGAAACTGAGAAACAAGATAGACGATTTGCCCATTTAGCGACTTGCCGATGTGATGCTTCAACGGTGCTATCCAGTAATGCTAAGAGTCTTGTTACTGATGAAAACCTTCAGACTGCGTAGGGGCTCAAAGTTGGCTAAGTAGCAATGCCAGAGAAGAAGTATTGGCCTGTAAGCTGCTGTCAGCCGCTTGACTCTCATTAATAATAGTGCTGAGATTGCTAGTCATCGCAACCATGGAATCACTATGCATCCAAGTTTCCGCAAACTTTAATAGAATGATGTAATTCCCTCAAGAAATCTATCTATTATGCTCGCTTTATGCTCGATACTTACCACTTTCATTACCTACTATGCTCGTTTTAATGCTGGCATAATCCATGCACCCTTAGCCGACATTCAGCATAAAGGAACTGTTCATGTGTAATAGTGCCAATATCACATTAGCCCAGTATGAGAGCAGTAACATCACCACTGCCAATATCTCATTATCTTTGTCATGACGTGTCACTGCATTCCTGAAGGAAATAGTGATCTAATTAGGGTATTTAATGTAATCAGCCAAGAACCAGTAAAGCAAAGGTAATGCACCATGATTTCAATCTCAACCATGCGGTTATAGTAAGGCTTCTCTCAGCCACATGTGAGATGTTGCCACAGGAAACCCTCAGGCCTATGGCCCACAGGCTTCCTGTGTCAACAGTACAAACATAAAACATGTGGCTCTCAATACCATGTTACAACTATTACTTTCAGACCTTAATTGGCTTTGTGCTAGCCTATATATGAGGCCATAATTTGGCTGGATAAAGTATTCTGTACTTACTGTGATAGGTATTTTGCATGCTTACTTAGTTTACAAGGTGTCGATACTTAACCTATGGTTATTTAGCATGCATAGACCACTAGAGTATAGCTGTGGCTCAGGAAGCGTCCAATCTCTTAGCATACTCACCAGAAAATCTATCAACCAGCACGAATTGTATGTACTGAAAAGATTGGATGGGCTTCAATCATCTGTATCTTGGTGAGAGAAGGTCATAGAGAGATGCAACAAGAAAGCTCTCTGCTTACTATGCGTGACTTGTCAATAAGACGTAGGTGCTTCATAGGCAGTGCTACACATGGAAATGCATACCTGATTTTCCCAATACATTACACGTGCGTGCGGCTGCCCCCCCCCCCCAGCCATGATCTGCATAGTAATAATCGGACCTTCTTTATGCAGAGTGCAAGGATCATCAAACGACACCTAGCTTGAGGAGCCCTCTCGCGCAGGCCTGTCATCCCTGCTATGAAGCTTAGAGGTGATAAACTGTCATATGGTGGCAGCCTAGCTGGCTTCCAGTGGCTGTCACTTGCATTCTGACGAGGTCTTAAATGCGACTCTGACTACGGCAAGGGAAACCTGGGGATAGATTGGAAGACCGAGTACACACCAGTATTTGGAAACAGCAATAAAAGAAGGAAGAACTATGTCTTGTACCCATCTTTTGTAGTAGAAATTATTATGTGATATGGCTAGAAGCATACACCATGCCCACCTGGATCTGCCAAAGTCCTACCATTTCAGTTCTGATCTCACTGCTGATAAAACTTGTTCACTCCTTCACTAATTTACGTCCATCCTCAAATTTAGCCTTCTGTAATCACTGTCTCTCAGAAACCCTCTTCATGTAGAGCATGTAAAGTGGGCAAGATCATAGATCCTTGTGCGGTCGGAATGTACACTCAGCTGTTTGATTACATCTACCCTATGTCACGGTAGGTGATAAAATGTATCAGGCCTTCCACGCTTGCTTGCATTACATAACACATGGAGCGGGGAAACCTGGGAACGAGGCTATCAAGAGATATGGATGTATTAAAACTCGTCCTGGGTGTGGCTGAAATTTATAATTGCCAGAAAGTCTTCTAATACACAAAACCATAGACATGATAGAGGCTAATTTGAAGATTAATATCCAAGTATGTGCATTTTCTTACCTACGTGAAAATCAGTTGCAGTATGTAAAATATGATGAACAGATCAAAACTGTTTGGCCTATCTTGCATCCCATATATCAGTTTGCACTACTTCCTAAAAACTGCATATACTGACTGTAAGACATCGCGTTTTGTTTTGGTTACATCCTCTTGCTAATTAAACTTAAAGTGGAGAAGCCGCAAAAAAGGTTTCTTAGTTTTCACCCAAGGATCACAATGGTATGTATTTTTCTCCTCTATGACTCTTTCATCTTATCAAACATAAAATCTTTATACTAGGCTGTGTAACTAGACTGTTTCCGGTGTCAGGTCTTCCCATCAGATGTGTGCCTGTATGCAGTTTTCCTTTTTTATGAATTAATTATTTAGGACAACCACTCTTTGTGCAAGCAGACTCCGCACCGCGTAAGCACTGTGGGCGAGAAGAGCTGCGGATGTAATGATTCATGACCTGGGCATGATATTTTTACGTACCAGGGTGTCATAATAATAACACCACATGTGGAACCATGCATGGTAATGCTCCTGGAAAAGCTAGAAAAAGTAATCAATCTTAGGGAGATTGATATCTCTATCTTCAATGATCAGTCATGGCTACTACAGGAGAATGGAGAGACATGCTGTGCTACTTAAAACGTGCGTTCACATTCCTTGATTGTACCAAGAATTTTTAGCACTTGTGTTTTTACTTATACAGAGCCTACACAAGCTCTACTATCTTTGAACCTGTAGCAAGCCCGTCTTCGTTTAAAACTATGTAAAAGGCTTATTGAGATATCAGACTCTTAGTGTGCCACAAGTCGGAAAATAGGTTCCATGTAAGTGCTCGACACAATTTTGAATGCATGCATTGATGGAATGTACACCGATAATGACCTGTGACTCACCACCACGGATAGCAATATGTGGCTCGCCACTGCAGATAGCGACTTGTGGAATATCAGGCACTGTCAATGTGAATTGCCGTTGCTTATAACAAGTTGTGGAGTTGCTATCCCAATCAAGGAATTGATGGACTGTTAAAGCGCGTGACCTTTAGACACACCCACGTTGAAATGTTACGTACAAGTGCAGGTACAGTAGGCCACTACCCAAATAAGCAGGCCACACCCTCCCTCAAAATGGTGGCCTGGTATCCACTGTTTGTGCATGCACGCAAATTAACATGTTTTTATGGTAATCGTAAAAATATTGAATATCCACCCGTCCATTGTTGCATATATGAACATGTATTATTGGTTTCACGAACGTGAAAAGTGAAGAGAGCAAGCTTTGAGCCCGGTACTAATAGATAGCAACTTGTGGAATACCAGGCACTGTCAATGTGAATCGCCACTGTTTATAAGCAAGTTGTGGAGTTGCTATCCCAATTAAGGAATTGACTGACTGTGAAAGCACATGACCTTTAGACACACCCACGTCAAAATGCCACGTGCAAGTGCTGGTACAGTAGGCTTAACACACGTCACCTGCTCAGCTATACAAGTGGTAAGAAATGTACTTGCTTCTGCTGGGATAGTAAATCATCCACCAGTGGCATAAACTAAGTGTTAAGATGCTCAGCCACTTTCTTTAGACTCATTATGCACAGAGTTTTGCTATGAAAACTACCGAAAATTACTTAGCATACTAGCTATATGACTTAGTCTCTTAGAGAAAACATCAAATATTTTACTCTCACAGTTTATACCATGGACTAGAACCTCAGGAACTGAACTCAGGCATTATACTTTTTCCTCCTGTAGCGAGGGTCAACGGCCCTGAGGTTCGCCGCTGAGAAGGGACATGATACCATTGTGATACAGCTTTTGAAGGCAGGAGCAGATCCTAATCTTCAGACTGAAGTAAGTTAAATGGATACGTATGGCTTTTGCCTTGCATATTTGGCTATACATTTTTGGTTTGGCGAATTTTGTGGTTTAATATTTGAAAACATGATAGATGTGTGACACTTTCCTGTGCAATTTCTCATGCAGGAAATTTATTATTACGTATGTTGAGAGCGTAATGTGTAGCCCAATATAGACAACAGGAGGTACATATTACACAACAGCCTGTCAGTATCTTTCTGCTGAGATAATTTTTATTCAAATATCGGGTAGCTACTAAGAAGATAATTTTGTATTCACCGAGCATGACCACACAACTAAGTCGTAGGTGGTGAAACTGTAGGGCATGTCCCCCTTGGAAATATCTTGTATAACTTCTGTGAAATATTACTGTTATCTGAGTCAAATAGGGTGGTGACAATTATAAATAAAGCTCACCTTGTTTCTGAGTGTTGGCTTTTCTATATTTGCTATGTGATATGAGAGAACACACTTGTTAGTGTGCTGCCCAGGGGCTGACATTATTGATTAAACTTTCAACATTTCCGCTGCTGATATAGTTCAAGACATTCCAGTAAGTTTAGATTAGAAGGTGGCGTACCAATTTCACGCTGCACGTAGGAAATTACAATCGGCTTCTGTGCAGCCCTCTGTTTGGTCCCCCACTTTAGTTTCCTTCCGACTCCTCTGTACAGTAATTTGTACATGTGACTGCACTATTTTTGAGGAAAAAGCTCCCATACTCAAAGCTGTTTGTATGGAGTTATTGCCAAATTATAATTTATATGTGTCTTTATGGGGCCCCCGTGCAAAGCAAGTGGTCAATATGGGGTCTCTGGTAGTTACACCAATCCTGTCGCACAAAGAGTCAGAGATCTGGAAAAGTCCATTACATAGTTTTATTAAGGGAGGCCTACTACAGCTCTCAGGTTAGTAGAGTTTGTGCAGCCTCTGTATTTTTTTATGATCCTGCTGCCTGGTAGTGGTTACACATCTTAAGCTGCTGTAATGACCAGTACTGCAATTAACATAGTTCAATATTCATTCATGTACTGCAAATGATCATGCTGCCTGTAGTGATCACACATCTTATGCTGCTGTAATGACCAGTACTGTAATTAAAGTAGTTCAATATTCATTCATGTGCTGCATCTTCAATTCCTCTAGCTCTGCATGCGTTTGTGTTTATGAATTTCATTATTATTGTGTGCTCACTGTTGTGTCAGCTTTGTAGTAGCCCATAGCAAGAATCATACATGTGTATCTGCTGTAATGTCTGTTGGGTATGTTTGTAGACTCCAACCACAGAGAATGGTATACGGCTCCCCCCCCAGTCATACTAATTTTGTACAGTACAGGCTGCACCACATATGTACTAGTTTTCAAGCCAACCCCTCTCCGTGGACATGGGCTGATTCATGAAACTATGCACGTATGCACTGCATATAGTAAATGTTCCTATCCTGAGCCATATATTAGATTGATTACCAACCTATTCACCTCTGGATTCATAAACGTACTCTCTTTTAAGTTGTAGTATACAATCACGTGGTTGTGGAGCCTTCAAATTTTTATCAAATGAACAGCGGCTGTATGTATTTTTGTGTGTGAGCTGTCACTCTAGTTAAGTATAATTTTAATAACCCAAGAAATTGTTGGAAGGTAGTATTTTCCACGGTGTTAACGCTAAAATGTTTCGTGCATGCATTCTGAAAACTCCTTTACAAGAACCTTGCCATGTACATCTTACCAGAGATGAGAGACTATCTCTGCATGCATTATCTATGAATTTTAGTATTGTTGTGTGCTGAATGTTGTGTCAGCTTGTAGTAGCCCATGACAACTGCCCACCTACATCCCATATTGTCTGTTGTAGGAGGAGCTAGTGCATGTGTTGTAGTCTGTTGAGCATTTTTATAACTTCAACCATAGCCTTTTCAGAGCTTTGAGATATGGTGCTACTATTTGTAGTTTTTGTTAACTAAGACTACTCATGGAATACTAAATACATCCAAAGTTCAGTGGTGGAGTTTGAATGTGTTACTATAATTATTGTAAATTCATAGAGTTATGTTGTCATATGCATGCGTAAATTTACACGCATAAGACTTATGGACTGTTGTGTGAGTCAAATAGGGTGGGGCCAATTTCAATAAAGAACACCATAAGTCTGAGTATCTGTCTTTTTATTTTTGATATGTGACATGAGAGAAAACACATGTTAGTGTATTGCCCACTTTTTTTGATTAATTAACGAAAATGCATGAATCCATGCATAGCGATGCTTCTGGAAGAAAAAGTAATTAAACTTTGGGAGATTGATGTCTCTATCTGCACTGATCAGTCATGGCTTCTACAGGAGAGCGGAAAGACGTTTTGTGCTGCTTGTACTGCACATTCACATTGCTCGATAATGCCATCTGTATTTAGCACTCACATTTTTACTTTTACAGAGCCCTACTAACCTTCAAGCTGTAGCAAGCCTGGCTTTAATAATAATAATAATATACTCATGTTGCTGCCGTAGCGCTTACGCCATTGACCACGCACCCACAGACGCAGGCGGAGCTTGTAAGACCTCCAGTCAGAGGACAAGAGCAAGAACAACCAGAGACCACACAATCCTGATCACCATACAATTCCTTCTTCCTAGTCTCCCATATCAGTAATACAAAGCTCTTAACTAGCTTTAATAATGCTTTAAAATCATCCCTGTTCCAATTCTCAAACCCTAAAATAAAACTTGCCTTATTAAAATTATCAAGTGTACTAAACTCCCCAAACCTCCCCCCCAATAGTATAAACTGATGTAATTTTCTCAAGGAATCTACCTATTTTACTTGATACTTTCATGACCTACTATGCTCATTTAATGTCAGCCTATTCCATGCGCCCCTAGCCAACATTCAGCATAGAGGAAATTTTCTTAAGTAAATAGTGCCAATATTTCACATTAGATATTATGAGATATTGGTACTGCAGTGCCTCATAAAGCGTCATCACAGTGCCAATACCTCATTATCTTTTGTCATTACATATCACTGCATTCCTGAAGGAAATAGTGTTCTAATTAAGGCATTTACTGTAACAACCATCTCAGCCAAGCACCAGTGAAGCATGTAATGCACCATGGTTTAATCTCAACCATGTACCTAAATTGCTACAGTATAGCCGTAGTATGGCTTCTCTCTGCCATACAGTAAACTCGGGAGTATAGTGACCAGTCGCTCTATTCGAAAATTGTGCATTTTAGCTGTTGCAATTGCATGGGTAATTTTATTCATAGGATTAATTACGACGAGGGTTAGAATACATTAGTACAGTGCACTAGTACAGCAGTATACCGGGTGTGTGTTTTCTTGACCTCTTCTTCTCACAGTACCTGTTGAAGGGCTATCCTTACAGGGGAGCGGTCTTGTTTTGCACCACTGCTTCGCACCACATAGCACGTATTCGCAAGGCAGTTCATTGCCCCCACCAATGGAACATACTCCGTCTGGGGAAGATCGAGTTAGAGTAACATTGAATGGCTTCATTAGTTTATTGCTGCAGCAACGCAGCCTGTATAAGCCACCCATGGTTCATTTAGATAGCGTGTTGCATTCCGGAGATATGTTTGCACGTTCAAAAATCTGCGAAGTGCTGGGTTTTCACAAATCTGGTCGCCTGATAGTTGTTTACTTAGTTGTCTGGTGGGTAAAAATATTCATGGAGTAATTCAATTTGAATGGGTAATACTATTTAAGAAACCATAGTAATGGTTTTGAGTGGTGATTATATTCATAGGGTCGAGGTAATTGAGGGGTCACTATACCTCCAAGTTTATGGTATGTGAGATATTAGCACTGTTGCCACAGGAAATCGTCAGGCCTATATTTGGCCCTCAAGTTTCTGTGTAGAAGGGACCAAAGATAGCATTTGGACAATGTTTGAGCAATAGCTATACACCAATGACACTGTAAAATTAGAATACCATACTCAAAGGGAAGAGAGTCTCATATGCATTTACTACAGTACCGCTTGTATCCTGGTGTATAGCTGTGCTTGGTATATTTTTACACTGTTAGTGAAACCACTCCTTGCACATTTCACACTGGAATAAGTCACCAGTAGAGCAGTCCAAACTCTCCCATGGCAGGCGACAGGAACAGTACACAGGAACAGGCTTGATCTTGATCTCCCGTCTCCGTCCCAGCCTTCGTGGCTTTACAGCTTCCGAGAAGTCAGTCAAGATCCCCTGTTGAAAGCATTGGTGCAGATGAAAACCCATGCGATGCCGGTCTTAGTGTGCAGTATGTGGATCACGTCCATGACAGAGAGTCGTAGCAACATGTAAAAACCTGCAGCAGGCCCATTCTCATGAAGATCTGCAAGTGTAAATATGATAGATATACTCACTACATGTAGCTCTACTAAAATGTGAGATGGACTGTGCCTTAAGATACCTTAAAGACAATAGCAGCCACAGTGCTGGAAATTTTGTCAGCTGTCGGAACTACGTTTACACATTTCGTGCAATAGTCAAGTTGTAGCCACTACCATCCTTTGCTGTTGGTGAGATGGGTCCAATAAAGTCATTCCCCACACATGCCTCTCTTTTTGTGTTTGAATGTGCCGAACCAGCCGAACTTCCTAAAGAATTATAATTATGAGACAGTATAGTTAAGCGCCATACATTGACAGGCTGGTCGTGACTCATGTAATAGCATATGATCTACTGTAGTCTACTGACACATCATGTTGACTTGTGCATACCTTTCCATTCTTCTCAACATTGTAGCGCAGCTCTCCATTTTTTGTAAGGAATTTCTTAGCTTTTTTCTGACTATCCGCTTGTGGTCCTTGTCACAGCTCTCTGGGTATCAAATATGAGCTAGGTACATGCTCTACCAGCTCCCTTTCAGCGTCCTTGTTGCTCTCTTTCTCCTTCACTTTCGGCATATTGCTGGGAAAATCTATCAATCAGCGTGAAGTACCAAAGTGATCAAAGTTTTGCCCCTCGCCGACCATCTCCTTCATACTCAATATTAGCTACATTACACTTCCCTTAAATCTTTATACTAGGTAACTTCGAGAGGTGACATTTAGACAGTGGTCATAATCGTGTCTGTGATACACACTGTACTTTAGTCACAAGAATCCTGCAGATTATGTTTATTGAAAATAATGGTTACTAGTGACAGTTCTTCCTAGGAAATAAAAGAATGGTGTGGGCGTATAACCCTGGCAGTAATAATGTAAGCGCCGACAGTTCAAAGGCCTACCATTGTGCACTGTATTTATTTTGTGCTCTTGACACCAAACTTACTGTTATGAATGTTGCATGTGCTGGGCAAGCATATGCAACTGCAACAGCTACTGAAATCTAAACAGAAGCCCTTTTAAGTATTATCTTAGAAGGTGCACCACCAAAATTTTGACAGACAAGTAGCTTGGTGCAGCACCATGCTAAGCAGATCCTAACATTCAGACTACGGTATGTTACATTTTGAATGTGTGGCAACTAATGAGTTACAATTTGTGCCACACATTTTTGTTCTAATCTGTTAGTGGTGTAGTAGAATGTGTAAGAGTTTATATACATGTTAACGAATTCACTACTGTGTACTGGTACTGCATTAATTCAGAAATGTTTGGGAATATTTGTGTAGCTTTTTAGGCATATTTGGCACAGGCTTGATGTGATATATGTTATGGATGTGGATCTAAGGCCATTTGTTACTATTTAAAAACATGCATTTTGGTTAGTATTTGCATTTTCAAGCACGTATGAATATAAACTTTTGACTAATTCCATTATGTCACGAATAATATTGAGCCCCACCCACAACATGGTCAAATGAAACAAAATGGCTGCTGTAGTGTAGAGGTAAAGTGGGAGGGCTTAGTGCAGACGGCATAAGTGCTATTTACCTTAGTTGGAAAGTGCTACATACATCCGCTATCGTCTTATAGTATCCGCTTGTGGCTCTTGTCACAGCCCTCTGGATATTGATTATTAGCTAGGTGTTCATATACATGCTCTACCAACTCCGGCCCTTTCACCGTCCTTGTTGCTCTCTTTCTCCTTCAATTTCAGCATACCGTAGAGACCGGTTAATAGGCGTATACGTCTATCGTGTTCAGTGGCAAGATGCGCTTATTATAAGTATGCGCTTATTAACGGTATGCGATTATTGGACGGTATGCGGTTACAGGTGCTATATTTTTATTTTTAATACAACAGATCATGGCAAGTCTAACCGATGAAGATACTGCTGCGTATCTGCACGAGAGTGTTGTTCGAGGTGACCATATCTACAAGAGAGTATGGTCCCCTACTGTTGGCAAGGTTCTGCAACTTACACGCGAGGAGAGAAACGATCACGACCGTTTTGCTGTGTGCCTGAGTGGCTGGCTATCCAGGGTAGCTTGGAGAGTGCGAGGTGCTTCAGTGCGTGCCATCTCGTTGTCTCACTAACTCGATCTTGATACTTCAGCAATCGTGTAACTAGCAGATGCGCCAATTAATTAATATAAAATAACGGGAAGAAAGCATGCACTTATTAAAAATTATGCGCTTAATAACTGTATGCACCTATTAACCGGTCTCTACGGTTACCGTATTGCTCGTGGAGTGGCTTGGTTGTGTGCCATCATTGTTTTTTACAGGAAATCGAGACAGCTACTGAGTGATCGATCGTCCCAGGGAGGGGGGACTGTATTACGCATGCGCGGACCTTTTTTACCAGCCGGATACACTTAAAGCGCACGCCTGGCTGGTACTAAGATTGCTTTCATGTTTTCTGTCTGTGTGTGTGTGTGTTCGTCCGCTAATATCACGTGCACTAAATTACGTCATTACTTTACTATGCCAGTATAGCCATGAGCGTAGTGGAAGCTACTGAAAGTTTGCAGGCTCAATAGGCCAAGGTACGTCAAGCTAGGTTAGTTTTGTATTGCCTAGACGGCGAACGAGTGGCAGGTAGCAATGATAGTTCTGTCTTGGTGAGATTTGCTATCTAGAAGTGCACTACGAAATTGCTGTGTCACCACTTTTGCTGGCAACGCTACATGATGAGACTGTCTGATCCATTCTACAGCTGCATTAAGCTAAGACTAATCTGTTGCTGAACGCAACCTTCAATTGAATGATTAGTGTAAAAAATCACCCGGCTGGTTTCGAGATATGAAATATTAGTCTTGTTCTCAGAAAGAGTTTGTCCAAGGAACAAAATCTATCAAGGAATGTAGTCGGGGGGACCATTTCCTTGGGCGGACCAAAATTGTCGTTATAGTGTTCGTAGTATAACCATAGACACATAAGACCACATGGAAATTTAATAATACGAACTTGAATGTAAATATGTTCTTGAAATAATGTTTATCATATCACTGGTTTGTGCAATTTTGTGAAAATAGAATCTCTGAACAAAATCTCTGAGTGTCAGGTCACATTCGATTCTGTCCAGATATTTTGTCAGGATCCTTATTAAATACAATTGTGAGCACTGCTATAGCGGCCATTTTTTAGCACATGACCACTTAGCTTGAGCGGTAGATAATGGGTTTATAAGGAGGATAAGCTTGAGCGGCTATAACTCCATAAATCTTGGCACTTGCACCATCTAAAAGACAAAAATCATCAGTTATAGCAGTCCCTGTTTGTGGGGGTGTCACCCCCATAAGTTTGGACTATGGGCCATTAAAATTTGGGAATATTAAACTAGCCTGAGTATAGCACTTACTTGCAAGAGAGTGTAGGTATGGGATAGAATACTGTGTAGTGGGGTGTATGACCCATTACCTGCCGCGGGAAAGGTTATCTCCTACGGAAGTCAAGGATGTACTGAGGGCGAAGCCTGAGATACTTTAAAGGCTTCCGTGGGAGATAGTTTTTCCCATGGTAGTTAACGGGTCATACACCCCGCGACACAATGACATATCTATCTTTTACTATGCCTAAGTCAGTCTGACAAGAGTTGCCAAAGCATTAAGAACTTCAAGCAATTATTTACAGAACAACTTTCCTCCGGAGACTATGATTATCTTGCCTGAAAACTCCCTCGCTCTCTGCTACCGCATTTGGTTGAGTGAGGTGGCTTCACACCAGTGTGTTGTGGTTTGTTTGCTTTAACCTTCAGACTGCATCGGGGCTCGAAGTTGGCTAAGTAGGGATGCCAGGGAAGAAGTACTGACCTGTAAGCTGCTGTCAGCCGCTTGACTCTCATTAATAACAGCGCTGAGATTGCTAGTCATCGCCATCACGGAATCACTACGCAGCTACGTTTCTGCAAACTTTAATAAAGTGATGTAATTTCCTTAAGGAATCTACCTATTATGCTCGCTTTATGCTCAATACTTTCATTACCTACTACGTATGCTCATTTTAATGCTTGCATAATCCATGCACCCCTAGCCAACATCCAGCATAGAGGAACTGTTATTGTGTAAATAGTGCCAATATTACATTAGCTATTATGAGAGCAGTGATTCATAAAGCGTCATCACGGTGCCAATATCTCATTATCTTTCGTCATGACATGTCACTGCATTCCTGAAGAAAATGGCGATCTAATTAGGGCATTTACCATCTCAGCCAAGCATCAGTGAAGCATGTAATGCACCATGGTTTCAATCTCAACCATGTACCTAAATTGCTACAAAATAGTTGTAGTATGGCTTCTCTGCCATGTGAGATGTTGACACTGTTGCCACAGGAAACCCTCAGGCCTATGGCCCTCAGGTTTCCTGTGTCAACAGTACCAACATCTACCATCAATGCGATGTTACAACTGTTAGTTTCAGACCTTGGCTTTGTTCTAGATGCCTACGTATGAGGCCATAATTTGGCTGGATAAAGTATTCTGTATTTACTGTGATAGGTATTTTGCATGCTACTTAGTTTGCAATGTGTCGATACTTAACCTTTGATTATTTGGCATGCATAGACCGCTAGAGTATAGCTGTGGCGGAGGAAGCGTCCAGTCTCTTGGATACTCACCAGAAAATGTATCAATCAGTGTGAATTGTGTGTACTGAAAAGATTGGGTGGACTTCAATATCTTAGTGAGAGAAGGTCAAAATGAGATGCAACAAATAGCAGCTGAAAGCTCTCTTTACCTACTAGGTGTGACTTGTCAATCAGGCGTAGGTGCTTCATAGGCGGTGCTACACATGGAAAAGCATACCTGATTCAGGATTTTCCCAATACATTACACGTGTGTGCGGCTGCCCCCCAGCCATGATTTGCAGAGTAATAATCGGACCTTCTTAATACAGAGCACAAGGATCATCAAACAATACCTTGCTTGGTGAAGCCTTGCCTATCAGAGGAGCCCTCTGGCGCAGGTCTGTCATCCCCTCCATGAAGCTTAGAGTTGATAAACTGCCATGCGGTGGCAGCCTAGCTGGCTTCCAGTGGCTGTTACTTACATTATGAGGCCTTAAATGCTACTCTGACTATGGCAAGGGAAACCTGGAGTTAGTTGGAAGACCAAGTACACACCAGTATTTGGAAACAGCAATAAAAGAAAGAAGAACCATCTTTTGTAGTAGAAATTATCATGTAACATGGCTAGAAGCGTACCCCATGCCTACCTGAGTCCTACCATTTCAGTTCTGATCTCACTGCTGATAAAACTTGTTCACTCTTTCGCTAATTTACGTTCATCCTCAAACCTAGCCTTCTGCAATCACTGTCTCTCAGAAACCTTCTTCATGTAGAGCATGTAAGGTGGCAAGATCATAGATCCTTGTGTGGGTGGGATGTGCACTCAACCGTTTGATTACATCTACCCTATGTCACGGCAGGTGATAAAATGTATCAGGCCTTCCCCACTCGCTTTGCTTGCTCGCATTACATAACACATGGAGCGGGGAAACCTTGAAATGAGGCTATCAAGAGATATGGATGTATTAAATCTCGTCCTGTGTGTGGCTGAAATTTATAATTGCCAGAAAGTCTTCTAATGCCCAAAACCGTAGACATGATAGAGGCTAATTTGAAGATTAATATCCAAGTATGTGTATTTTCTTACCTACTTGAAAATCAGTTGCAGTATGGAAAATATGATGAACAGATCAAAACTGTTTGGCCTATCTTGCGTCCCACATATCAGTTTCCGCTACTTCTTAAAAACCGCATACACTGACTGTAAGACATCACGTTTTGTACATCCTCTTGCTAATTAAACTTAAAGTGGAGAAGCCGCAAATAAGATTTCTTAGTTTTCACCCAAGGATCACAATGGTAAGTATTTTCCTCCTCTATGACTCATTCATCTTATCAAACATTACACCACCTTAAATCTTTATACTAGGCTGTGTAACTAGACTGTTTCTGGTGTCAGGTCTTCCCTTTAGATGTATGCCTGTTTGCAGTTTTCATTATGAAGGCTAAACTTACAGCTAACAGAGTGGCATGCATGTATATGGTAGTAGAATGATGATCCTTTAGACATGGCTTAGAATAGGGAAAAACGGAAGCCAGGGGAAATCTAACCCTGACCCTAACCCAACCCTAACCTAATTATAGGTCCCTACGTTGAACCATAGATTTGATCCTTTAAATTTGGCAGGCCTAATTTTGAATATGAAGTTACTGTAGTCCACATCTTGTTACTGAGTATCACCTTAACTGTTTTGTGCGTGGGTGTACTAGAAACTCAATTCTAGAACTCCGCCCCATTCACAGGAATTTTGCCATGTACATTATACCAAATTTGAGAGACTATCTCTGCATCTATTTTGCCTATGAATTTCAGTATTTTTGTGTGCTCACTGTTGTGTCAGCTTGTAGTAGTCCATGACAACCAGCCCACCTACATCCTGTATTGTCTGTAGATGACAGCAGACTACCTGCATCCTATAATTGCCGAGTGGGAAGCGAGGCAACTAATTGTGTTGCATGCAGACCCCGCGTATGTATGTATGTATGTATGTATGTATGTATGTATGTATGTATGTATGTATGTATGTATGTAATACTACACAACACTAAATGCAATTATTCAAACATGTGGGCTCGGCATCGCTTCCATGCACATGCAGTATAGTCTCGTTTCCAGCTGACTTTTCACCCTCCATTGGGGAAAGTACGTACGTCTGGTAACCCCCCTATTCCGTTTCAGTTCCTGGTATTTCAATTATTGCATACGTCACGTAATCATTGTTTACATCACGTTGTACACTGCACGTTGACAGCAATGCAATCTTACGTGACGTGACGCATTAAATTATAATAAAATGATACACCAACATTCCGGCATACTTGAACTGAAATGGAATAGTGGGGTTACCAGACATACGTTTTCCGACTGAGGGCGAAAAGTCGGCTGGGAACAAGACTACGTACAGTAGAGCCAAAGACCATGTACAAACAATGCGACCGCCTGCGGAGAGGCTAGGTGGCAGTGATTAGGGAGGCTACATGCACATTAACACAGAAGTGGTGGTAGTGAGGAGAGAAGGGAACATTGGCGGGAGGTTCACTGACAGCGGATAACGATGATTTGGCAGCAGTAATGTAATGACTGCCTTCTCAAAGCCTCGCACTGGCTGAATGGTCAGCTGAGCAGTATAATACCACTATTCGATTCCCTGCAGGTGGTCCCATTGTTTATACATGGTCTTTGGCTCTACTGCATGTAGTCTCGTTCCCAGCCGACTTTTCGACCGACTCAGTCACAAGGCTCCAACCACACAAGGCTCCAAACACTCTGTGTAGTACACAGCAATATACATTTCAACTGTCTGAGAAAAAATTTACTAAAAAGTAACAAACAAGGCTAATGGTCACACGGGAGCACACACCAGATCGGCCTATGGACCAGCCTCCCCATGTCAGCACTTGTGCTCACACCCTCGCGTTGCTCAGGTGTGAGTACGTGCTGACATGGGGAGGCCGGTCCGTAGGCCGATCTGGTGTGTGCTCCCGTGTGACCATTATCCTTGTTTGTTACTTTTTAGTAATTTATATATATATATATATATATATTTTTTAAAAGAGGGGGGGCGTTTTCCGATGGAGGGCGAAAAGTCGGCTGGGAACAAGTTATATTTGTATCATGGGTTTCTACTGTACATGGGGTTTGTACCCTGAGTGCAGTTTTATGTAAGCCCGAGGGAATACATAAAACTGCACGAAGGGTACAAACCCCATGTACAGTAGAAACCCATGGTACAGATGACTTGTGCTATAGTGCACCACTAATTGCGCTTTGAAAATGTTTTTGTAGATAATTAATTTCACAGTTATGAGAAAAAACCTCAGTAGCCTAGCAACCCTCATGTACCCTGGCTTCAAAGGATCAGCTTCTGTACATGGGATTTGTGCACTGTGGCGGCGCCTTTCATACGCCCACTCACTATGGTACAAGACTACATGTAGTAGAGCCAAAGACCATGTACAAACAATGGAGTCGCCTGCAGAGAGGCTAGGTGGCAGTGATTAGGGAGGCTACATGCACATTAACACAGAAGTGGTGGTAGTGAGGAGAGAAGGGAACATCGGCGGGAGGTTCACTGACAGCGGATAACGATGATTTAGCAGTAGTAAAGTGATAACTGCTTTCTCAAAGCCTCACACTGGCTGAATGGTCAGCTGAGCAGTATAATGCCACTACTCGATTCCCGCGAGGCTCTCTGCATGGACTACCATGCATTATGCACTAGTTATTGTCTGTTGTAGGAGGAGCTAGTGCATGAAGTGCACGCATAAAATGTGCTGTAGTCCGTTGAGTGTTTTTGTTACTCCAACCATAGCCTTTTCAGAGCCCAGGCTTGGAGATATGGTCTAATTTCAAAACTCTCTGTGTACTACTATTTGTCTTAGACTGGTCATGGAGTAATAAAACACATCCAAAACGCAGTGGCTGAGTTTGAATGTGTTGCTATAATTATGTTCCATTGTTTTGTGAATGGGATACGTATGGCTTTTGCCTTGCATATTGGGCTTATACATTTGGGGTTTGGGGAATTTGTGGTTTAATATTTGAAAACATTATAGCTGTGTGACACTTTCCTGTGCATTTTCTAATGTAGGAATTTTATTATTGCATATGTTGAGAGCGTAATTTGTACATGGTATTGACCTGACTACTGTGCATTGCATTGTGCCCCTACCATATCAACCATTGCTTCATTAGCTGTTTACTTGTGAGTGATGTGAGAAAATGGACTTGTTAGTGCTCATGATGAGTTATTACCTTAGTATCCCACTGTTGACCAACCACACAAGGCTCCAAATACTCTGTGTAGTACACATCAATATACATTTCAACTGTCTGAGAATAATTTGGTCACCTTATTAAATTAAAAATTGGTCAGCTTTGTTGGTAGCAGTGATGTTGCTGAGAATGAGTACACTTATAGTATCTCCTACACTAAAGAGACAACCGGAAATACATACTATACAACAGTCTCACAGGGAAATGAGCCTATGAGTATGGAGTATAACGGATACCGCTCGTCGCTGAAACTAGCCGTATCTGCACCGTACGCGCACTGTTTCAGTCCATCGTGGGACCACTTGAGTGTGGCAGGATCGAAGTCTTAAGCTTATTACTGTGAACTATGAAACCCAATCAGGTATTTTGCATAGAAATTTACGCTGTTTTAGAACATGCCAAGTGGTCCCACAACGGACTGAAACGTTGCGCGTACGGTGCAGATACGGTTAGTTTCAGCGACGAACGGTGTCAGTCCTATCTCGTATACATAGTCCCATTTCCCTGAGTCTGTCAGTATCTTTATACAGAAGATGGTGAAACTGGAGGGCACTAGGGGCACATGTTCCCCCCTGGAAATATCTTGCCTTCTGTGCCCCTTCAAACTTCTTGGGTAACTGCCACACATGACAGTAGATATATTCTTTGTCAGTAGGGTGCAGGAAATTAGATGGAAAATAAGCTCTCTATGGTGTGTAGTACACAACTGACTATATTGGGACGGAGGGAATAAGGCTAGCTGCTGTTTGGCATTGTGCATGGCTATCCATGGTGTCTGGTAAGTGTTTGGTTACAAGGGGCAGGGCTGGAATTTGCGTGCATATGTTTGCACATGTTCAGCATGTGCTAAGCTGTGATTGGTTGCTAGGTTGGGAACAGCAATTCCATCAGCATGTCAGAGACTGTGGTGATCTTGCCTAAAAACTCTCTCGCTCTTTGTGCCACACTCACGCTTTTCTGATCGGTTGAGTGAGTTTGCTTCGCACCAGTGTGTTGCGGTTTTGTTTGCTCTAACCTTCAGACTGTGTAAGGGGCTCAAAGTTGGCTAAGTCACGATGTGAGGGAAGAAGTACTGGCCTGTAAGCTGCTGTCAGTCGCTTGACTCTCATTAATAACAGCGCTGAGATTGCTAGTCATCGCTATCATGGAATCATTATGCGGCTGAGCATGTGGCATCTAAGGCTACCTGCCGCTGTCAGGTCCCTAAGAATAGGGCGCTGCCCGCAAAAAGCCATGGTGTTCCCCTAGGCCGCCATCCCCAAGACAATCCTAGAATCAACATCATGTATGTCAGAGCTAGTGCACGTGACTAAAATAGTCTAATATAGTAATCGGCTTGACTGTGTGGATGTGTTAATAGTACCAATATCTCATTAGCTAGTATGAGAGCAGTGACTCCTAAAGCGTCATTACGGTGCCAATATCTCATTATCTTTCGTCATGACATGCCACTGCATTCCTGAAGGAAATAATTATGGCATTTACTATCTAAACCATGCACCTACATTGGTACAAAATAGTTATAGCATGGCTTCTCTCTTGCATATGTGAGATGTTGACACTGTTGCCACAGGAAACCCTCAGGCCTATGGCGCTCAGGCTTCCTGTGTCAACAGTGCACACATCTAGCATGTGGCACTCACTGCCATGTTAGTTTCAGACCTTGGCTTTGTTCTAGGTGCCTATGAGGGTATGATTTGGCTGGATAAAGTATTCTGTAATTACTGTGATAGGTATTTTGCATGCTACTTAGTTTACTTGTTATTTAGCATGCATAGACCGCTAGAGTATAGCTATGGCTCAGGAAGTGTCCAATCTCTTAGTATGCTTACCAGAAAATCTATCAATCAGTGTGAATTGTGTGTACTGAAAAGTTTGGGTGGGCTTCAATCATCTGTATCTTGGTGAGAGAAGGTCATAGAGATATGCAAAAAAAATTGCAGCTGAAAGCTCTCTCTGTTTACTAGGTGCTAGATGCTTTATATGGTACTACACATGGAAATACATACCTGATTCAGGATTTTCCCAATACATTATACATGCGTGTCTGCCCCCACCCCCAGCCATGATCTGCAGAGTAATAATCGGACCTATCGTAACCCCATTCCATTCTATCATTCTTTTTTTATTCCAAAGATAAGAGGTTGACTCGGCCGTGTATACTTGCATACTGAAATTCATAACAAACAATGCATGCAGAGTAATTCCTCTGCATGCATTATATGTTATGAACTTCACTATGCAAATATTTACAGCAAGTGGCTAGGTAAGACTTACCCGCTGTACGTGATTGCTTCCTCTCCACAGGAAAAACCCACAAACTCCTGGAACTAGTTTAGTTAAAGCGGCATAAACCAACTGCTAAGCCTAGTATTTATGTGTTTCTAGGCTATTACCATCATCTCCATAAGTAACTCCAGGCGTGTAGCCAGGGCGGGTTTTGGGGGGTTTAATCAAACACACTTCTTTTCGCTGAACGTACATGCTAACCGATTATACGCGCGTCACGTGCGTACAATGCATTAAACTACTGGAAAATGTCCAATTCATTCTACTTAACCCTGGAGATGTGGGATGACATCGAGGGCGATGTGGCTGACCCTGAGGGCTCTGAAGATGAGCTGGAGTGGGATGACCCCGATGAGCCGATCATGGAGGGCAGTGACGACGAATTCGGTGACCTGTGGGTACTAGAGGAGAGCGAAGAAGAGGATGAAGATGAGGTTTTAGATACCACAGCAACCCCTAATGCTCCCAGCCCTCCAAGCTCTCCCGAAAGAGCAGCAAACCCCACCCCTGTTCCTACTGCTGTCAACCTCTCTGCCAGCGTACCCAATCCTACCACTCAGCCCACCTCATGGTCGTCTACGTTGCACCCTGTCACCATCAACCCCTTCACCTCTCCTGTTGGTCCAACAGTCCCGATCTCTGACTCTCCACTGGAAGTCCTTGAGCTCTTCTTCTCGGCTGACCTAATGGAAAAGATCGTAGAGGAGAGCAATAGGTATGCCAACCAAGTGATGGGAGATGAGCGATACAATAAATGGAAAAAGGTGACGGTAGAGGAACTGAAGGCGTTCCTGGGATTCCACATTCTGATGGGCATAATCCATCTGCCTGCTGTGGATGACTATTGGAGGCGGGATCCCTTGCTGCGTTATGCCCCAATTGCTGACAGGATCACACGTGATCGCTTCCGTGAACTGTCACGTTACCTTCACTTTGTCGACAATGACACTTTGGTACCCCGTGACTCACCAGGCTACGATCGACTAGGGAAAGTCCGACCTCTGATCGATCACCTGTCAAATAAGTTTGAAGAGCTGTATCAGCCACACCGTGAGGTCGCCATCGACGAGGCGATGATCAAGTTCCAGGGGCGGTCTTCACTGAAGCAGTACAATCCCATGAAACCCATCAAACGCGGGATAAAGGTGTGGGTCCTGGCAGATAGTCATAATGGCTACTTCATGAAGTTCCAGGTCTACACCGGAAAGGAAGGCAACAGAGTAGAGCACGGCCTTGGGGAGAGAGTGGTGAAGACACTCACTGATGGACTGCAGGGACAGCACCACCATGTCTTCTTCGATAATTTCTTTACCAGTGAGAAGCTGATGCAAGATCTGCTGGCAGATGGCGTCTACGCTTGCGGAACAGCAAGGAAGGACCGCAAGGGCTTTCCACCGACACTGAAGCAGGCAAAACCTCCGACAAGGTGAAACACATGTACAGAATAGATTCCTAGATTAGTATGAGCACTAAGTGGAGAGATGCATGCACAAATCAGCACCCACACAACACACACGTATGCATCACCCCCACGCACAAATGCATTCACACTCACACGTGCACACATGTATGCATCCACACACTCACACATGCATGCATCCACACGCACACATATGTATGCATCCACACACACACCACGCTCACATGCACACACATAATTATGTATGCATCCACACACGCACATCACATAATCCACATACACACACACATGTATGCATCCATCCACACACACAATCCACACACACAACACATAAACTTTCCTAATAGAGGAGACTCACAGGTGGTCCAGAAAGGTGGTGTTAGTGCGTGCGCCTGGTTGGACAGGAAGGTCGTGATGGCGATGTTCAGCAACTCCCAGCCATCTTCAACAGCGTCAGTTCTCCGACGACAGAAGGACCACACCCGTACTCCTGTTCGTTGCCCTGAGTCTATCCTCTTGTACAATAAGTACATGGGGGGTGTGGATCGTGGAGACCAGCTTCGTGGGTACTACACCTGTAGAACCAAGAGTAGAAAGTTCTACAAATACATCTCCTTCTTCCTTTTCGACGTGGCAGTTACAAATGCTTATGTTCTCCAGAAGAACTTCTGCCCAGAAAACGTCCATAAGAACCTGAAGGAGTTCCGACTGCAGCTGGCACGAGAGCTCATAGGTGATTACTGCAATCGTCGACGAGCTGGTCGCAGGCCATCTCAGATCATCACTCTTCCTCTGCGCCACTTTCCGATAAGGATTCCTGGTGAATCACAGAACACGAAGTTCAAGCGAGGACGGTGTGCTCACTGCAAAGTGAGTCACTGCCGTAAAGACAGCACCTGGTTTTGCAGGGAGTGCGAGGTGTGGCTGTGTCACAGTGGTGATCCCCGAGAGGACTGCTTCCTAAAGTGGCATACAGGCAGGGAGCTATGATATTTCAAATGCTACATCCCTCGGCAGAAAAGTGTGAATCTTTTATCCCCTGGCCTAGAACTCCCACTTGACTACTTATGCACTAACATACTATATCATATGCACTTGTCTATTCTCCTAACAGCCTACAAAATGCTATCAGACTTCCTGATTCATGGAAGCTAAAACAATTCTTAGTCAATACCATAATTTACCGACTCCCCTCCTGTCTTGCACACCTCAGAGCCGTTTGTCTTGGTCCAGAGACTCCTAAATTACAGATTTCCTGCCCATCACTGATTTCTTTCACAAAACTGGCCCATAAACTTTCAGGCGTTTAGCTTAGTGTGCCCCAGATTTTCGTAAATTCTGGTATCTGTACCCCCGAGCTTAGGTCGTTCTACTTTCTACTTTACGATCATAGATAGAAAGCTATAACTTCTGTACACTAGCACATGCATTGGCCTCGCCAATACTCGTCTGTTCTATCGCTTGTGTGATAGATAAAACGGGTACCGGTCGGGCGTTAGTACCTACCGCTAATAAAACTAACTCACCTTCTGGAATAAAGTACGCTATCATCGCCATCGATGGAGGTAGCCCGGCATTCTTGGCACCGATGGGTAGCCCTGGAACCACGCATCACCTTAGTAATACCTTCCTTCTAGCGATCTTGCGTCGTTCAGAAGCTACAAACAGTTTTTTGTCACGAGGTTGTGAAACTATTTCTACGTTACGATTAATTCCGCTACGGTAATATAGCGGCGCGCGCTAAATGTCGCATATAATCGGTTAACCATACAAGTAGCAATTTTATACTCCATAGGCCTAGTGTAGAGGGACCCAGAAGAGAGACATCAGAAGACTAGCTTTGTCCAGACATCTTAGTCCCGGGCCATGGGTTCAATTGTTTGGCTATGTCTTACCTCGGAAATCTGCTTAATAAACATCTGCTACTCATTTTAGGGCGTACCTTACCATCAAAACTCCGCAACAGGTATTGTATTCTTTTCGAAAACAGCCTAGATGCTGCAAGAATGCTCCCTGAGTAGTTAGAAAGCATACTGAACAAATTTCTTGTTTTACATGAATTATAACCTGCTTTCAAGTCTCTGCAGAGCTGCATAATGGTAGCCTCATTCCCAGTCTCCCCTCTTAGCTCTTTTTTATGCGAAGTAAATGCAAAACAAAAGCTGGGAGTGGAGACCGGGAACGAAGCCAGCACAGCAGCTCTGAGTACTCCCTTCAGTAGTACATTATGCCACTGTCACATCTTAGTCTTAGTACACAAATGCTCTTATGCTGTGGGCTGGCTATGGGCCTGAATCCTGCACCCACATTCAACAGGAGTAGGGCAGTTTAGTAGGAAATTCTAACTGATGAATAGCTAAGAGGCTTCCCATGCACCATTTCTATTGAACTGCATTTTTGTTGTCTGCCATTACTTAATGAATTGCATGTGTATTGATACATGCAGAACATGTGCTGCTGTTTACAGTTTTGTAATAGTGTAGCAGGTGAAGTAGTTGAAGGCCTAAAGACACTGTGTGCACTGCTATACTCCAGCTGTTTTTTGTCTGTTGATCCTGTTGAGCAAGAGACCATTCCTGCTGTCCAAGAGAGCTGGTAAAGCAATGCCAGAATACTGTTGTAGAGTAATTTTTGTTTGTGCATGCATACACTGTCAGCTGCAGTACTACAGTACTTTTTACCTGCAGTGAGTGAGCCTATTAATGTGTCCACATATAGACTGGAAAATACACACAGCCTCTAGCTACTCCTAGCTAGACAATCTTCCCATTACTCCGCAGTAGTTGTGTGCATGTGGACACGGAGAGGCAAAAAAATGTTCGACATTTCCATTTCTAGTATGTTTATGGCATAATACATGATCAACATTAAAGTGAAGTCAGAGAAATTCCTACTAATTAGTGTATTTGAACTACTGCTCAGTGCAAAAGAATAGCTAAAATGTGAATTTTAGCTCCGTCAATACACAATAGCCTTAGAATGGCAGTAACTAGAAGTTCCATCTACCCTACCTCATTAGAAAGAAAGCTGTTAGCAGTTAGCCAATTTTAACATGGATTTGAAAATGCAGGAAATTAACTTGTGTTCAGTTATGGCCCTCCTTGAAAAACCACCAAATGATACATATTTCTTTAGTACCTTCAATTTCGAGCTAAAGTTGATCAGTGCTTTTGCGTTTCCAGCTAGCAAAACTTTAGCATAAATTTCTGCCTTAGCAATGCTGTCTGCTGCATGCATTCTAAAACTCCGCCTCTTGTGTCTATGAATAACAGTATGTTGTGTGCTCACTGTTGTGTCAGCTTGTAGTAGCCCATGACAACTGCCCGCCTACATCCTATATGTCTGTTGTGGGAGGAGCTAGTGCATGAAGTGCAAACGTACACTTGCTGTAGTCTGTTGAGTACTTTTATGATTCCAACCATACTAGGGGTAGGCTTATTATGCTCGAAAATCTTAGTAGTACTGTCATTTTTTGAAAGGTGTCGTACGATCGAAAGTTTCGCAAACTGCACTTTGTATCTTCTTTACGGTGTGTTTGAATGGCTTCATTTTCAGGTTATTACTACAGCAACACATCCTACATAACCACCCATGTTTCATTTAGATAGCGTGTTGCATTCCGGAGATACTTTTGTGCGTTCAAAAATCCGTGAAGTTCCGGGTTTTCACAAATCTGGTCACCTCATAGTTGTTTACTTAGTTGTCTCAGGAGCCCATAACCCAAAGGGAAGGAGCATTAAACTTGTGCATGTATGCTGATTCCACCTGTTGTCAAATAGCACTTGCCCAACACTCCTTATATGGTAAGTGCTATGTAAACGCTATAATTTACTTAGCACTAGTCTAGTAGTAAACCAGCCATGCATAGCTGCTAGGTATTCCATATATGGAGTTTTCTTGTAGGTGCCATTCGACAACAGGTGGAATCACTAGTTCAACGCTCCTTCCTTTGGGTTATGGGCTCCTGGTTGTCTGGTGGGTAAAAATATTCATAGGGTAATTCAATTTGAATGGGTAATACTATTTAAGAAACCATAGTAATGGTTTTGAGAGGTGATTATATTCATAGGGTCGAATTAATTAAGGGGTCACTATACTTCCGAGTTTATGGTATGTGAGATATTAGCGCTGTTGCCACAGGAAATCGTCAGGCCTATGGCCCTCAAGCTTCTGTGTAGAAGGCACCAAAGATAGCATTTGGACAATATTTGAGCAATAGCTATACACCAATGGCACTGTAAAATATATTATCATACTCAAAGGGAAGAGAGTCTCATATGCCAGTACCGCTTGTATCCTGGTGTATAGCTGTGCTTGGTATATTTTTACACTGTCGAGGTATTTAAGGGGTCACTATACTTCCGAGTTTATGGTATGTAAGATGTTAGCACTGTTACCACTGGAAATCATCAGGCCTATGGCCCTCAAGCTTCTGGACCACAGATAGCTTTTGGACAATAGTGGTCATATGATTAACTGTACTTAATCCAGTATACTGTGCTTTAGACTGATTTGGATGCGTTGCATAATACATCCCATATTTCAGTTCATTGCACCATTCAAGTACACATTGTACAGGGTAACTGGGAACGGTGGAATGGAAAACTAAAGCAGAAATCAGAAACGAACAACTGCAACGGAAATCTGAAGCAATAAAGATTTAACGATACTTATTTTGTACAGTACCAGCTGCACCACATATGTACTAGTTTTCATGCCAACCCCTCTCCGTTGACGTGGGCTGATTCATGAAACTATGCACGTATGCACTGCATATAGTTAAATGTTCCTATCCTGAGCCATATATTAGATTGATTACCTATTCACCTCTGGATTCATAAACGTACTCTCTTTTAATTTGTAGTATACAATCAAGTGGTTGTGGAGCCTTCAAAATTTTATCAGATGAGCAGCGGCTGTGTGTATTTGTGTGTGGGAGCTGTCACTCTAGTTAATATAAATTTAATTGCCCAAGAAATTGTCGGAAGGTAGTATTTTCCAAGGTGTTACCACTGAATCTTTCTGTGCGTGCATTTTAAAACGCCGCCCCTTCTCGGAAATCTTGCCATGTACACCAGTGATGAGAAACCATCTCTGCATGCTTTGTCTATGAATTTTAGTATTGTTGTGTGCTTACTATTGTGTCAGCTTGTAGTAGCCAATGACAACTGCCCACCTACATCCTAAATTGTCTGTTGTAGGAGGAGCTAGTGCATGTGCTGTAGTCTGTTGAGTATTTTTATAACTTCAACCATACTCTTTCCGGAGCGTTGAGATATCATAGGCGGAGGAAGATGATTGTGACTGGTGGGACACTGCCGAAGGCAGTGCTCAGAGGCTGCGAAGCAGCAAACCCGATTTTTTGCGCGAACCGCGGAAAACGTTTTCCCAGGACAATTTTTAGCCATCAGGAAGCGTTAGCTCTCGCAGCAGCTTAACTTTAGCTGTCCTACTTGTCACTTAATACTCTAGACATAGGCCTACATGCATACACACATCCACAGTAGAAGTCTCGCGGGCCAGACTCACGTGAGTCTGGCCCACGAGACTACCACAGTAGCTAGTCTCGCAGGTATGCACGAAACTACACGCACATACGGTACACTGCTGGCGCTTGAAACAATAGTGCTTTTGATAGTTCCTACCTTGCACTTGTCTTCCTCTTCTTACTTAGTTACAAAGTTGCGAAGAGATCATGCCAACTTTCACGTCCTTCTGGTAGGGGATGTGGTTCGAAGCAGTTCGAAGGGGGGGCACGGACGGGCAAAAAAATAACAAGGGGGGAGGGGGGGGGGGCATGTGCCCCTGGTGCCCCCCCCCGGTTCCACTGCCTCTGGATATGGTGTTTTCTGTGTGCTACTATTTGTAGTTTCTGTTAACTAAGACGACTCATGGAGTAGTAAACACATCCAAAGTTCAGTGGTGGAGTTTGAATGTGTTGCTATAATTATTGTAAATTCATTGAGTTATATTGGCATATGCATGCGTAAATTTACATGCATAAGACTGATGGACTGCTGTCTGAGTCAAATAGGGTGGGACCAATTATTAATAAAGTTCTCCTTGAGTCTGAGTATCTGGCTTTTTTATTTTTGATATGTGACATGAGAAAATACACTTGTTAGTGTACTGCCCACTTTTTTATTAATTAATTATTTACGACAGCCACACGTCACGCGAGCAGTCTGTTCATCGTGTAAGTACTGTGGGCAAGCTGAGCTACGGATGTAATGATACACGACCTGGGTGTGGTATTTTTATGTGAAGATTTTGCAATCAGGAATACTATGGCTTAGCTACTACCTTGGAGACAACTGCTCATTTTCTACTCTTACAATTTACACTAGAAGTAAGAATTTCTACATTAGCTTACTACCTTAGAGACAACTGCTAATATTTTACTCTCACAGTTTACACTAGATGTAAAAATGTCAGAACCTGAATTGTTTGTGAACCAACATTGCACCTCTTCCTCCTGTAGCATGGACGAACGGCCCTGTCCTACGCCAGTGAAAAGGGGCATGAATCTATTGTTAGCAACCTATTGAAGTCAGGAGCAGATCCTAACATTCAGAGTAAAGTAGGTTATGTGGACATGTGTGAATTGTCTTGAATGTAGGGAATTTTGTGATTTAATATTTGGGTGTATTCTAGCTATGCCACACCTTCCTGTGCCATTTCTAATGGAGGAAGTTTATCATTGCATATGTTGAGAGCATGATGTGTGGCTATTATGCATTGCATTGTGGAACTGCCTTGTTCGGGAGTAGTGATGATTGACAAGGCCTGAATGCATTCGTCGCTTGCAGTACGAAACATTGGGGAAGACCTGGTACATTTTATCATGTGCCGTGATGTAGGATAGATGTAGGGTAGACATAATAGATCATTTTTAACTGACATCAAGCATATATGAAAGTTCCGATTATTACTCCATGGATTTTGGCTGCAGGGGGTGGAGGGGCGTGGGACAGGGGGGGGGGGGGGTGCAGCCACGCACGTGTAATGTATTGCTGTCTATGGAGAAACTCCGAATGCAGTAGACTATGCAAATATGGTGCTTTGTAGCATTTTGAAACCTTACATCAAAGGGCCAGGCTGTGCTGAATATTAGGGGTAGGCAGATTATTATTGTGATCTGTGAATGCCTCTATCATACTCGTTGAATTATTAACAAAACAGCTTTCCTGTGAGACTGTGATTATGTTACCTGAAAACTCCCTAACTCTCTGCACCACACTCACACTCTGTGCGACACACTCATGCCTTTCGGATCAGTTGAGCGAGTTGGCTTCGCACAAGCGTAGGGGCTCAAAGTTGGCTAAATAGCACTACCAGGGAAGAAGTACTGGTCTGTAAGCTGCTGTTAGCCACTTTACACTCATTATTAACAATGCTGAGATTGCTAGTCCTTGCCATCACGGAATCACTACGTGGCCGAGTTTCTGAAAAACTTTAATAAACTAATGTAATTTCCTCAAGGAATCTACCTATTTTACTCGCATTGTACTTGATACTTTCGTGACCTACTATGCTTATTTAATGTCAGGTTATTCCATGCGCCCCTAGCCATCATTCAGCATAGAGGAACGTTTCTTATGTAAATAGTGCCAATATTTCACATTAGACATTATGAGAATTGGCACTGCAGTGCCTCATAAAGCATATCACACTGCCAATATCTCATTATCTTTTGTCCTAACATGTCACTGCATTCCTGAAGGAAATAGTGATCTAATTAGGGCATTTACTATAAAAACCATCTCAGCCAAGCACCAGTGAAGCATGTAATGTACCATGGTTTCAATCTCAACCATGTACTTAATTGCTACAAAATAGCCATAGTATGGCTTCTCTCTGCCATACCGTAAAAGGCTAGCTGCTGTTTGGCATTGTGCATGGCTATCCATGGTGTCTGGTAAGTGTTTGGTTACAAGGGGCAGGGCTGGAATTTGTGTGCATGTGTTTGCACTTGTTCAGCATGTGCTAAGCTGTGATTGGTTGCTAGGTTGGGAACGGCAATTCCATCAGCATGTCAGAGGCTGTGACGATCTTGCCTAAAAACTCCCTCGCTTTTGTGCCACACTCTTGCTTTTCGGATCGGTTGAGTGAGTTTGCTTCGCACAAGTGTGTTGCAGTTTGTTTGCTCTAATCTTCAGACTGCGTAGGCGCTCAAAGTTGACTAAGTCACGATGCGAGGGAAGAAGTACTGGCCTGTAAGCTGCTGTCAGTCGCTTGACTCTCATTAATAACAGCACTGAGATTGCTAGTCATCGCCATCATGGAATCATTATGCGGCTGAGTATGTGGCATCTAAGGCTACCTGCCGCTGTCAGGTCCCTAAGAATAGGGCACTGCCCGCAAAAAGCCAAGGTGTCCCCCTAGGCCGCCATCCCCCAAGACAATCCTAGAATCAGCGTCATGTAGTTCAGAGCTTGTGCACGTGACTAAAATAGTCTAATATAGTAATCGGCTGGACCGCGTGGATGTGTTAATAGTGCCAATATCTCATTAGTGATTATGAGAGCAGTGACTCCTAAAGCGTCATCACGTTGCCAATATCTCATTATCTTTCTTCATGACATGTCACTGCATTCCTGAAGGAAATAGTGATCTAATTAGGGCAGTTACTGTCTAAACCATACACCTACATTGGTACAAAATAGTTGTAGCATGGCTTCTCTCTTGCATATGTGAGATGTTGACACTATTGGCACAGGAAACCCTCAGGCCTATGGCCCTCAGGCTTCCTGTGTCAACAGTACAAACATATAGCATGTGATACTCAATGCTATGTTACAACTATTACTTACAGACCGTGGCTTTGTTCTAGGTGTCTATGAAAGCCATAATTTGGCCAGACAAAGTATTCTGTAATTACTGTGATAGGTATTTTGCATGCTACTTAGTTTACTTGTTATTTAGCATGCATAGACCGCTAGAGTATAGCTATGGCTCAGGAAGTGTCCAATCTCTTAGTATGCTTACCAGAAAATTTATCAATCAGTGTGAATTGTGTGTATTGAAAAGATTGGGTGGACTTCAATCATATGTACCTTGGTGAGAGAAGATCATAGAGAGATGCAACAAATTACAGCTGAAAGCTCTCTTTGCTTACTAGGCATGACTGGTCAATCAGACGTAGATGCTTCATCTGGTGCTACACATGGAAATACATACCTGATTCAGGATTTTCCCAATATATATACATGCTTCTCACTCTGAGTTCCAAGTTTTGTGTTCCTCCGTTGCTTGTTTCTGGAGCTATAGCCTTCCAAAGATAAATCGAAATATATCAAAGATCGGACAATTGTATGTATTGTCGGACGCCATTCCCTGTCTCTTCTGTGAAGCAACTGCATTGGGAAGCTCCACGACCCTGCTGCAGCACACCAACTTTTCGTAGTTGTAACTGCCTCGAGCACTGAGAGGTGTTGCTGAATGTGAAGCAGAGTCACTCTATCTATGATCGGACAGTGAATTTCGTATTTTTAGCTGTAAGCGCCCTAAATTACCTGCTAGCATGACGATACAGCTATCAGTGGATTGTACAGGTCCTTAGCAGAGTAACGGTGCAAGTCCAATGTTTTTTATGTTGCATGGTTCTTGAGATAGAGCTGTTCATCTAAAAACTTCAGCATCATTTTCATTTAGAATGATGCTGAAGTTTTTAGTGGATGGACGCAGGCAAAACAGCTCTATATCGAAGGCCCCACCCACTTCCGGTAATTTCTGCGTACAGTGCTAGCACGTCCGATTATACCTGTCGCCCAAATATTCATTACTTACTCTATGTAACTAGGAATGATTCTGTAAATAATTATAACCAGACCAAAACTGTGATCACTGCTGGCTTCCTTCCTTTAGCAAGGGGAGACAGCCCTCCACGTGGCCAGCAGGAAAGGTCATGCTGATTGCGCAGTGGAGCTGCTCAAGGCTGGGGTAGATGTGAACAGATGTGATGAAGTATGTTGCATCAACAAGCACTAATATAATAGTTCTATAGCTATCCTATTTGTCCTCTCATACGTATCCTCCAGCTGCAATAAATTAGGTTGTACAATTTTGACTTTGTATGTTTCTGTAAATCTAGCGCTTTACTGACTCATACCTTCAACCAGGGTTCAATACATGTGCAAAAACATGAACAGTATTATTGTAAGAATTAACCTTTCTTGTACAGGATGGCGACACTGCCCTGTTCCAGGCCAGCTTCTTGGGCTATACTGAAATTGTACAGGAGCTTCTCAAAGCCAAGGCAAATGTCAACCTACTGAACAAGGTATAACAGTAGCAGATGAAAATCAGACAACCTTTGCAACAAAAACTCCTAGGTGAACAGTTGAATCATGTGACAACAGTGTTACTTTTACACACTTTTCACATGTAATTCCTCTCACTACCATTAGGCATTCCAATAACATACCACTTTTGTTAAATAATTGGAGTGTACGACAATAATAACAGACCTACACCATAAACTCAACCTCAAGCACTCGTGTCGAGCTCTAATTTCCACTTTCAAACAGAGCTAGCTATTGTCTCTTTGAATCATGACTGAGATCCAGTAGCTGTTTAATCCGGTTTCAAGTACACGAAGCTATTGTCTTGGCCAATCACAAGTAAATCATGAGATATTTATTGCTGTTTTTGTGTGCACTGTGTAGCATACCTTCTGCTACGACAGTTAGAGTAGTAACTGTGCTTTATCATAACAGTGAGTTGCTCTAAGTTATATGATGAGCGTAATATGATATACATGTAAACACTAGCCTCGATGACGCACTCCTCCACTCACTGTTCCCTACAATTATTACCCACATTGCTTTGCAGTTGTTTGTGGTGACCTTCGAATTATAACTGTCCCTGCTAACACTCCACAATTTATAATTTGCGAATTAAGTATTGTTGTACATCATATACTATCTACATAGCTATCGTCTCAGTCAATGACCTGACTGTACATGTATGTCTACGTAGCTCCAAGCTGCAGCTGTGGAATCGCAACCATCCTTACTCTCCCCCCACAAAAAACCACAGATACAATTCACTTAAAAAAAAACATATACATGTAGCAACTAGGGATGGAATTCCAAAAAAGCAACCAAACAAGGTAGGAATGACACCACAATAATTTCAATGATTGTCATCCCTATATCTTTTGCACACACTGCAATTCCCTACATGACATACCAGCCATATTCAGAGCCAATACATTATTGCAGAGCATACAACACACATGACCTTAATTATCAATAACTTATCTTTCACATCAACATGCACTGTAGACTCAGTGCTGCCAATCTTCAGTAATTGCCAAGCACAGCGAGGCCATTGATTGCGACGTATGGGCTCAGAATCTTAGCTAGCATTTATATATATGTGTATATGTGGAGATGTTAGTCATGTTTTGTCCCAGGGGGCCACATGGGTGCAAAATGGTAGCTCTGGCTATTTATGGATGTCGTCTTCGAACTTGTGATGCACGAAGAGTTGGACAAGTCGACCACATAGTTTTACCAAGGAAGGACTACTACAGCTTCTAGGTTAATAGAGTTTGTGTACCCATTGTATGAGCAGAGATATGAGTGCTGGATACAGACAGCATGATTGAGCGATGCAAACATGAGTTTCAAGCACTATAGCCCCTCTGTCTGCTCTCTCGTGGCATCCGTGGCTGATTCTCGGAAAATCTTGTAGATAGAGACATAGTACACCTGGATGTCAGTCGTTTTTCGTACCTGCTCCAGAATTACTGCTTATTATTCTCGCGACTAACTGACTTGCGAAAATAGTCGGCCCCGTGCGCATCGGGAGATACCCCAGCCCTAGTCCGCATCCCGTGTGCAACCCGGGGTGTGATGACATCAGCCAGTTTTTTTCTACAATCGTTTTTAGGTAGTGTAGCCTAGCACATAGCAACTACCTATTTATGCATGCCTCTGGTAGCCATGTGAGGCATATTATGCTTGTGTGTTCCTAGTTAACCAATAAGATTATAATTATACAAAACCTTTTTTGAAGAAAAACATGGGATGTACACATGCATCACAATGTAACATCCTGTCATGGAAAAATTAATGTCAAATGATAAAGGGATGATAACCAGTAAAAGTATTGTGGTGTCATTCCTAGCTTGTTTGGTTGTTTTTTGGGGGAATTCCATCCCTGAAAGTTCCAAAACTAAATTTACTTGTGTATATATAGCTAGTGTGGCCTCTTTAGTACTATGTCATGATCTACACCACCCATTGAATCAGTATACACCGGAAGTGTTGCCAGCCTGTTGCGAGAATAACAACTAAACCAGCATGCCCATCAGTGATAAGCTACCTTAGGTGCTGTAATTATGCTTTGCCCAAAAAATGATTATTTTTGCCACACAATGCTATATTAGAATTTGGTAGTCACAACAGTAATGCAAAATTAGAATGATGACACAAATGTGGCTGCGACTGTGTAAGTAAAAGGTCCTAAAACAGCTTAGTAATACAAAGCACAAGAGAACTTAGCAGAACACAGCACAAAGCACATGTTGTGTTTTGACAGGAAAGCAAAAAAGACCATTGCAGCTGGTACAATAATGGGAAATGAGACTCCAGAGAGTGAAGGTAGTGATGCATTATTGAAAATTATCGATTTGAAAAATTGAATTTTGATGCAGGCACTTAAGAGCGCTTACAGTAGCTACACCTTCAGGACATGATAGATTTCTATTTGCAACACACGTTCAAAATGAGTCACGGCAGCTACTGCAGAGTAAGAGCCTGTGTTGCTTAAAACTCGCTAGTCTTTTCATCTGTCTCTAGCGTTCATATCTCTACTTTTACTGAGGTTATACACAAACTCTACTAACTTTCGACCTGTAGTAAGCCTCCCTTGGTAGAACTGCCAAATACGTTTGTTCAGATCTCGGACTCTTCGTACACGACTAGTTTGAAGACAGTATTCCTTATAACTGCTAGAAGTATAATTTTAACCTGGGAAACCCTCAGGGATCAAAATTGACACAGTCACAGTCAAAGTTACTTTATTAATTTGGGGGTTACAAGTCGACTGTATAGCCAAAAACAAAGGCTGTACTGATACTAAAATATGCCTTGGATTCCATGCCAATCCCAATATTTGAAGTTTATGTCCTGCTGATATTAAAGCTATACCAATACTTTATCTTTCCAATAAAACCACTATCGGATAGAATGAGGTATGGGTCAGTGCGACTACCAAAAATACTTCAATGGAGGTAATTTTGAACGCTCGTTAGGGAATGATGTACAATAACATACCATTCGTATATCATTTGTAGTGAGTATCCAAACGTACCTATGTCTGGAGTTATCGCATTTACCTGGTCAATATATTTAGCTGCAAATCTTGTTATTGTGCAAACACTGTCTGTCTAATTCTACTGCAACCACCACTTTAAAACATCTATTAAACTGCCGAGAATCAGCAAAGCCTTTGATGAATAATGGATTAAACATGAACTTGCAGTAATCCAATGCAAAATGGTATGGTAGCTACTCTCACGAGTCTGTTTGTACAAGTTGCTTCTTCCAAGTCTTATCATCTTGTTGTCTGCTGTCTTTGATCGTTTGGCGTGCCTTGCATTTACAAATTTCCCTAAGCATGTAACAAGCCACATACTTGAGAAATATGACCCTTAGGAAAGTGATTGAGTAGGAGTGTCCTTGGGCCCCGCTCCTCAGGTGTAATGGGAGAGTGTTCACTGCTCCTATATTTACTTGTATGTTAGGTGAATGTCTATCCCCCACAGAATGGCCTGACACCACTATTAGCAGCTACCCAGAGGAACCACACTGAGATTGTACAGAAGCTACTGGATGCTGGTGCAGACATTAACATTGCAGAAGAGGTATGTGGTTTCTTGCATCAATAGTCAAGTTAACAATCCTACCATCTCTAGCACATGCATACTTATTGGAAACTCTGACATTGTGAAACTTCTTCCTAGAACACTGGGTGGACAGCACTGTTTTTTGCTGCAAAGGTGGGAGAAGTTGAGATGATACAGCTCTTACTGCAAAAAGGTGCTGACTTGAGGCATGTTGATAGGGTAAGTTCTGCAACTTTTTTGGCACTTCCCTCTTTGAATAACATTTTTCAGTAAAATGCAGGAATGCCACCCATACCAGACGAAAATACATGTCTAATCAATGTTACTATTTGCCCTAAGCAGTGGCATGCATTGCCTTAAGTGGAAATACCAGAACTTTTACAAATCACAAGGCAACAGTTGTACTGCAATACCGGTGTACACAAGCTTGTATATAGCTAGCGTCTAGCTCTGTTTGTAAACTGGTACCAAAGACGGTCAGTCTGGGAACACTCACCATTACTGAGCAAAGGGATGGAGGTTAGCATGGCACTGAGACTGAAACATTTCTGAATGGAGATCGGGATTTGGTGATTAGGTATGTACTCATGTTGAGCATCCCATCTGGTCTTCATGTAGTAACAGTACTACTAGCAAGTCTTACTTTTCAGTATGAGCAGAAACAGTTGCTCAGTGGGGGAGGAGCCTGACTCTTCCCTAATTATAGTGTCTGGAAACCGAGTTTGTTTAATAAAGCTGTCTAACTGCATCTTTATGGGGCAGTCAAGATAATGAATGCTTTATAGATATTGAAATAAATACTTTGCCTAATTCATGAAGATCATGTTGTACTAGCTACAGTAAAATATGAATAAACCCTATTTTATTCACTGCAAATCATGTAACTTTGTTGCAGCAATAAGTCAAAAAGCATATCAAAATTATAGTGAACCTATCAAGGTTTGTGTCTCAGGATAAGTGTAGGTTGAAGGTTATAGGTTGAAGGGTAGTATTGGACTATACCAAATTATTTCATTTGCACTGTTGGTTGTGTACAAACAGTCTCAAACACTGCTGAAGCTCAGTTAGTCATGCAAGGTGCTGATCTCTCTATAGCTGCATTTAGCTTGGTCTGGCCTATTGAGAATATCGATTAGACTTGCAGTATGTATCCTGTTTTATAGGAAAATGTGACTGCAATGGATGTTGCCCAAGCCCACGGTCAGGAGAGGGTATGTCAAATACTTCTGGAAAGTCAAAGATCTTGTCTCGGTGAACAGCATACCGAAGAAACCAATATTGTAGGTATAGACAGTTCCCCAGTTGAGCAGCAGACTGAAGATACTGACGTTGGAGCCAGAGACAAGCCCCCAGTCGAACATCTGACTGAAGAAACCAATGTTGGAGGAATGAAGAAGTCTCCTCAGAGTGATCAAGGACAAAAGGTACATGCATTATGTGAGCACAATGCAAATAAAGTGGTACCATTAGTAGTGTCTCCTCCCTTAGAGGAAATGGCATCTTCAAGGACAGTAAGCTTTATGTGTTGTTCTTTTCAAACGTTTACAAGCTTCACATGCATGCATGTACATGTTACGTGGTCAGTGTGATTTGTATGCTAGTAATTGAGATGGGAATTGTTTGAGGGATGCTAGAGTGCATATTATAGTACTAGTTTAGCACTGGTGTAGCTATTACATAACAAAGTAGTAGAGCTCGTGCATGACCTATACTATCTATAATTGGATTTGCCCTCTAATACAATAGCTTCTTTCCTCTCAGGTACTGAAAGAGCGAGTTCTTCGTGCAAGCAACTATTTTAAGACCCTGTTCAAACGGCTAGAGGAGAACCTACTGAGGTCCAAAACTGAGAAGGCTAAAGCCATTGAAGACTTTCAGTCGGTCCATTCACCCCGAAGTCAATCCAGCAAACGTGTCAAGAAAGGAAAGAAACAATCAGTCAAGAAAACAGCCAATACTGGTGAAGTTAAAATTTACTAGAGACACTTTATCTTACAAATTCTGCATAACGTACAACTGTAAATGTTAACAGCTTTGACCTTCCATAATTAGTTTTGTTTGCTCCCTTTTCAGTATACATTAACTTATTATGGCATTGCTGAATACTTAGTCTTGCTACTGTATAATATTGTATGCCATTTTTATTTTAGCTGCTTAATATGTGTCACCAAACTGTTATGGAATTAACAGTAATTGTCTGCTGCTGTCTTCAGATGCAGCCATGACATATTACTTTATTATAAAAATTTGTATCTCCAGATATTCCTGTTATCCCAAATAAAACAAATGTTGACTTATAATTATTTTGAAGAAGTGCTATCCCATAATTGGGGAGCCGTGTTAGGGAAGTGGCAGCCAGTGTTAGCTCTAGGTTCGTGGCAATGTTTGTGCATGTGATTTAATGTTATGGACAAAGCTGGGAAACGCAAAACAATTAGCTAATATATTGTAGGATAGGCCAACCTAAATCATGATCTGTTCGGTATATAAAACCTTAGCTACATGCAGAAATGGGATGGCTAGTGTTTCAGTACAAACACATCAAGGAAAAATAATGTTGCTTGCATCCCCGGCCCCTCCTGTATAAACCATAAGCACACCTTAAGAAAATTATAGACATGCATAAGTGTACACATAGCCTCAGTCCAAGTCTCCACTCCCAGCTTTTTACATCTAAAAAGCAGTACAAAGTGGAGACTGGATGTGCAAAACCTGGGAGTGGAGACTGGGAATGAGGCTATGTGCATGTACACGGTACACCTTTGCCGAGGTGTGGCTTTGGCATTGATGAGGCTGCATGCAGCTCAGTTGAACCTTTCGTAGGTATCATGATCAGGCACCCCATCCTATAGCTACTTAAGGGAGTAGTATGTCACTTGGATAATTATCCTAAAATCTGTGTCATACATCATAATATATATTGTACACACAATCTATAACCTAGAGTGATCATAGTCTCGCGTGCCTACCTCCTTCCGCAAAAAATGGGAAGGGGCTGGGCCAGGCTGGCACGCGAGACTCCTGAGATGCTCAGTCCTTAATTATTATGCCCACTAGCATATCAATTATGAGTTGAATATGGAATGCAATGAGTTGACTGAAAGTTGGCCAGGCATACAGATCCAGCAAACTTGTATACTGTTCTTAGGACATCTGTCAATCAGAAAGTAAACCCGAATCTTTGCAAATTGCAATTGGCACCCATCTTTGGTAACACAGCCATTCAAAAGACAACCCCTACATCCTAGTATTAACATCCCTCACAAAGTTAGAGAACGTCTTTGGAATCAAATATCATGAGCTAGATTACTGTTACAAACCTTACAGGCATGCATGCATGTAAGCAACCTTTAGATAATACTCTGAAGTACTATTTCTATTCAGACTGTGAACGACCTGCAGCTCTGCAGGTACCCCTAGTGTGAGGTCCCTCTACCATGCAGAGGTGGTCAATGCAGCTGCAAGTCTGTGTAAAACTACTGACAGAATCACTTGAAAAATTTAAGGTATAGGAAAGGTGACCAGTAATGACAGTACTACATGTAAAAAGAGCTTGCAGAGAGACATTGATAATACTGTGCATCTAGTCAGGAGTCTGAGCTCCACAGTGCAGACAATAATAAATTATAGATACTACAAAACAGGCACAAAATGTACACACACTGTACATAAAATCTCCACTCACAAAACGCACACATCAACAGCAGAAAAACAACAGTTGACAGACAAGAGTCACACAAACTGAGAAGTGTACTGTTCAGACACTGGTTTCAGGACAGTCTGGGGGTGGGACACGAGGCTCCACAGACAGTGAAGCATCATACAAACTAAGGGAATAGGGAGTGAAGAAGTCACTTATCAGCTACTGTACATGCAAAACCACTACTGCCAAACATGCAACAGTCACGCTAAGCATGTTCAGTATAACATGTACATTCATGCACTATCATGCAATTGACTACGTTGCTAACACACTTATTGTGGCTTTGCATGCTTCTCATCTCTTTCCCACTCCCATACTGTATGAAGCCCTGCAAACTATACGTATAATCCTGTTACAAACGTTACTTACTCTGATTCCGACATGCACCAGAGGTTTCGACAAAACTCTCTTGTCTTATCCTCTGGTGGAAAGAAGTACTTGGATCGCTGGTGCCTCCTTAGTTCCTCAAACTAGAGAGGAGCAGAAGTATATGTGTGTGCATGTGTGTGTATGTGTGTGTGTGTGTCATATTACGTAAGGATACGCAAGTGTAATATGCCTCATGGGACTATTCAGACACATATATAAGGCCCAAACAAACTTCATTATACTCCTATGGTAAACCATCTTATTTAGACCTACTTTGCACATGTGAAGGTTTAATTGTACAAGATCCTTTTTTGTTCTACATACCTTTAGCACCACAGTTCTCAATTTAGAGAAATTAAATAGTCCATTTTTCAACTTCTTTCGGTTCCCATCATTGAAGAACGTTAGATCTCTCATGAACACGCCTGAGAAAAATAAGTCAATATAATATCTATGTTACAGGTAGGAAAAGAACTAGAGGGGGGTAGGTAACAGTTTCCAACACTCACTCTCATAATGGGTATTATTTTCTTAGTCATGCGATGATGAAGCTACAAATTATTTTTAAACAACCAAAGACATCGCAGTAGCACATCAGCCTACCAAAGTAAGGTATGCAGGGGTTGGTGTGGTTGCTTTCCTTTGTACTCCAGTCAGAGCCCTCCGATAGTTGGTGTGGTTGCTGGTGGGAGACATGATCTGTTGAAGCTTGTGAAAGGACTTCGCCGTTTTCTCACCTAGCCTCGTACCCAGGCCAGGCGGAAAAAAAGAGTGGCCTGGTATCCACTGTTTGTGCATGTGAGACCATTCCCAGAAAAACCTGGGAATCCGCGTATGTTTGGAAATGGTCCGTATAATCGATACGTATACGTCCGTTTTATTTCCGTATCGTCGATGATGGCAGCGAGTTTGCTGATTCTGCTAGCCTGTAGAATGGTTTTTCGCCAGATAGATGCCCAGAAAGTGAGCGGTAGTTCAACTCTTGGGTCCTGTTTGCCACTGAAAAGCCTAGAAGGCCAGATCTGCGATTGAGAATCGAGCAGCTCACAACTATTGTCAGGAGAGAGGCGCTTCCGACTTTTTACGGTAAGATAGCTACCATAATCGTAGCAGATAGATGATTACAGGCCGTTTTACCAAGGGTGACTGCATTTTTAGTTGTAGAAAGTCTGTTTTTTAGTTCTTTCGCTTACTATACCGTATACTGTTTCCGTACCACTCCTAGGCAAGTGACTAAGACCGTTCACGGATACATTTACTGACCCTATTCTGTAAATTCTCGCGCATGTGCGAACAGTGGATACCAGGCCACTCTTTTTTGTCCGTGTGGCCTGGGTACGAGGCTAGGTGAACACTCTTGCAGACACAGATGGCCATGATCTACTTCCATTAGCGCCATGACTGACATAAGGATGCCAACAATACAATGAAGAGCACTCCCTAAGTAGAAAGAAACACATCCACAAGTCTATAGTTCACATCAAAGCAACAGGTACACAGTGATCACATAGCACAGACACAGTGAAAGGTTCCACGCCTCTGGGCATGGCAGTTCTTCAGCAAGTACAGCAGTACGAGTGTCTTTGTAGGCACCGTAACCTTTCTTACTATGCAATGCTTTCAGCAACGGTTTGCTATGTGAAGTTAAGGGGCGTGGTCAAGGGCCAGTCAAAAAAATTCTTTTAAAGGTGTTGCATACACTTTCACAAAATTTGCACTAGTGAAATTTCCCGCTATACACTATAATCCCACGGGGCATAAACCATCAGTTGGCTTTTCACTGACCTCCCAACTTTTCTTCAACCTCTTGACTGCAGTCAGAGACAAGCCCGAGACCACTGAGATGGTAGTGTTGAAGTTCTTGTACTCATGGCAATGCTGTGGGCATGAGTAGGAGGGTCGTGATTGTGTCTCCCTATACTATAGCGTTGGGCACTAAAGACCTTCCCAGAGGACCGTGCACATACTGTACATGTACTTATTGAGTGCCCATAACGTATTACACACCCATCCCCCTTCTTCTGTACCCACTTCCGGCAAAGGAATGTAGTATCCTCCAACTCAAATACATAGTAAATATACATACATGTATATAGCAAAGACACAAGGTAAGCACAGCCTTCTTCTCTTACAGAAGCAAGCAGGTAGCTTTTGTTTTCAAAAGGCAACTAAAAAGCTAGCCGACTTGCCGTCAGTACTCCAACTAAAAATCAACTTTTCAGTATTCTGTTCATTGTCTTGGAATTTTCAATTTTTCGCCATAAATAAGTTTAGCTCACACGGGGTCCAGATAAGAGTTTAATAAGTACTTCTGAGTCACTTTTAGGTCTTGCATACATGTATCTACATATACATGAAATTACCATGGGTAGCTATAGTGTTATGCACACATGGACAGGAAGTCATTGAAGAGGTGGGGTTACTAAACACGTACCATCCGCATGCACAATATACATGTAGTATGTATCTGCCCACCACCCTATATACTACAGTAGTCAGCATACCTTAGCCATCTCTATGAACTTCTCAATGAGTGCTCCCCTCACTCTGGCATCCTGGATGGAGCAGATCTCACTGGCCACCCAGTAGCTCACCTGCAGTATGGGGTGCCATATGTAACAAAATTATCGATTTTCCCTGCTTAAGTAAATCATTCATGATTTACTATATCATTAATGATATAGCTAAATCAGGTATGGTATAGCTAAATCAGTAATGGTTTAGCTAAATCAGTAGTGGTATGTTATATCAGTAATGGTTTAGCTAAATCAGTAATGGTTTAGCTAATTCAGTAGTGGTATGTTATATCAGTAATGGTTTAGCTAAATCAGTAATGGTTTAGCTAAATCAGTAATGGTGTAATGCCATCAGTAGTAGTCGTATGTTATATCAGTAATGGTTTAGTTAAAACAGTAATAGTTTAGCTAAACCAGTAATGGTATAGCTAAATCAGAAGTGGTATGTTATATCAGTAATGCTATTGCTAAATCAGTAACGGTTTAGCTAAACCAGTAATGCTTTAGCTAAATCAGTAATGGTTTAGCTAAATCTGTAATGGTTTAGCTAAATCAGTAATGGTTTAGCTAAATCTGTAATGGTTTAGATAAATCAGTAATGGTATGCTAAACCAGCCATGCTTTAGTTAAATCAGTAATGGTTTAGATAAATCAGTATTATATTAACAATGGTGTAGCTAAATCAGCAATGGTTTCAGCAAAGGAAATCAGTAATGCTTCAGAGTTCAAAGTTTAGCTGATGTTGGCATGCACGCATGCATGCGCGTAGTTCTACTTCTCAGTTACAGCTGCTACAGAAGCTCACGACCATGGAATCTGCAGCTGGCCATGCACCGGTTGGATGCATGGAGCTGCCATTTATGGCACAGTTGCTGGGGAAGTAACCCAGGATCTACGCATGCAGCAGCAATGGGAGCCCGGGAGATCTCGCATACCGGAACATGCACAGCTAGTACCGGTGATGGAGTGTGCTATAACATGCATAAAAACACCCTGCCAATAAAGACTATCATGATCATATTATGATAATTGTTGCAAAGACGGTATAACTGTTCTTAGTGTGACATTCTGAGAAAGCTGCACTTATTACTCCCGGGCTCCCCTTGCTGCTGCATGCGTAAAGCCTGAGTTACTGCCCCAGCAACAGCGCTGCTAATGGCAGCTACATCCAACCTGTGGCCAGATGTCATGGTCCTGAGTAGCTGTCTATTATCTATGCTGTAACTGACAAGTAGAGCCACGCAAACACGTGCATGTACCACGCGCATGCGCGCATGCCAACATCAGCTGAACTTTGAACTTTGAGGCATTACCAATTCCCATTGCTGAAACCTGATTTAGCTAAACCATTACTAATATAACATACCACTACTGATTTAGCTAAACCATTACTGATTTAGCTAAACCATTACTGATTTAGCTATGCCATTACTGATTTAGCTAAACCATTACTGATATAACATACCACTACTGATTTGGCTAAAGCATTAGTGATTTAGCTACACCATTACTGATTTAGCTAAACCATTACTGATTTAGCTAAACCATTACTGATATAACATACCACTACTGATTTGGCTAAAGCATTAGTGATTTAGCTACACCATTACTGATTTAGCTAAACCATTACTGATTTAACTAAACCATTACTGATATAACATACCACTACTGATTTGGCTAAAGCATTACTGATTTAGCTAAACCATTACTGATTTAGCTAAACCATTACTGATATAACATACCACTACTGATTTGGCTAAACCATTACTGATTTAGCTAAACCATTACTGATATAACATACCACTACTGATTTGGCTAAAGCATTAGTGATTTAGCTACACCATTACTGATTTAGCTAAACCATTACTGATTTAACTAAACCATTACTGATATAACATACCACTACTGATTTGGCTAAAGCATTACTGATTTAGCTAAACCATTACTGATTTAGCTAAACCATTACTGATATAACATACCATTACTGATTTAGCTAAACCATTACTGATTTAGCTAAACCATTACTGATATAACATACCACTACTGATTTGGCTAAAGCATTACTGATTTAGCTAAACCATTACTGATTTAGCTAAACCATTACTGATATAACATACCATTACTGATTTAGCTAAACCATTACTGATTTAGCTAAACCATTACTGATATAACATACCACTACTGATTTAGCTAAACCATTATATACTGATATAACATACCACTACTGATTTAGCTAAAGCATTACTGATTTAGCTATACCATTACTGATTTAGCTAAACCATTACTGATTTAGCTAAACCATTACTGATATACTGATTTAGCTAAACCATTACTGATTTAGCTATACCATTCCTGATTTAGCTATATCATTAATGATATAGTAAATCATTAATGATTTATTTAAGCAGGGAAAATCGATAATTTTGTTACATATGGCACCCCATACTGCAGCACATCATGAATATAATTGTATAGATGATACACGTCAATGTGGAACCGCTAAATCAAAAATCGTATTTTATAGGTGCTAGGAAACTAAACAGGTGAAGGACATTACGATACACGTACACGTCTGAAGAATACCACCCACGTGTGTATATATTACGATACACGTACACGTCTGAAGAGCGAGCGGTACTATTACCATGGCGCTGTACAAATCTTTCAAGAGAAGACCTGTACTTCTCACTCTACGGACGTGTGGTGAACAAGCAAACGCGGAAGAGTCATCGAGAGAGCCGACCGGAAATAAAGCTGTCACGCCTCGAGGCAAGTACAAAGCTACACGCAGAAAGGGCACGGGTAGGGAAGTACGCCGCTGAGAATGGTTCGACCAAGGCGGCCAGGTACTTCTCAAAGCTTCTAGATAACCGAATCATCAGCGAGAAGGCTTACGTACGTCGTTGCGTTCGCTAAAACACAATTATTACGTCATAAGTTACGGCGGTTAAAGTCGGCAAATTTAACTTTTGGCAATATTAAAATGCTTGCTAAATTTTCCCGCTATACAGTATACATAAATTTCAATAAGACACTGAGTAGCGGATAATCCCAGGTTTACAGTAGATCATATGCAAATACAACCTACTCTGTTAAATCTTGAGATGAAGGCATCCAGGTTTTTCCGATACGGCTTATTTTCTAGAGAAGAGGGCATGAAGATCATGTTACCTTACACTGGAAAACTATCCACCGCAGTGTGCAGGTCATTAGGCTGCTAGTCCTGTGGAGAAACCGCTAGAACTATATAGGGATATGCAAGCGTGTATGTGTATAAATACACGCCTACAACAGGCAGCTGTCTTATGATCAATCCACGCCTATGCATAATTAGTAAGCTAAAACAGATGATAAAAGATACCAAACTCTCCTGCTTTCAGCTTTTCAAGGAAAGCCTGGGGAAGAGGCTAATCAGAGCACGTTCTCTTATAATTGACGTACTTGTGTCATACACTCAATTGTTCTTCAACAGTATGTCACCCACCTGGTGTGTTGGGCTCCCATGTGTACACTACCAGCTCATGGACGTCAATGGCTTTCATGAACTCCAGCTCTATCAGAGTCAGCTGTGAGTGTGCATGTGTGTGTGTGTGTGTGTGTGTGTGTGTGTGTGTGTGTGTGTGCATATGTGTATACGTACATGAGTATGTGTAGCCATGTGTGTATATGTGTGTATGTGCATGCATGTGTGTGTGTGTGTGTGTGTGTGTGTACAGGTTCTAAAAATGAGAACCCTGTAAATGTTGTGAGCCATGTGACCAACCTGTCTTGCGAGCTGGATGGCGGTGAGAGTGCTGATGTCCACACAGTAACCTGAGGTGCTAGGATGCCTGCCGCCAGAGGTCATAGAGGGGCTGTCTGGATACACAAATGAAGGGCTAGTGGGGGTGGAGGGAGGGAGGGAGGAGGCCGGGGAGGGCGGGCAGAGGGTGTACTGGGGGCTTGCTGTCTCTTGCTGCAGTGTGTGTGTGTGTGTGTGTGTGTGCGTGTGTGTGTGTGTGTGTGTGTGTGTGTGTGTGTGTGTGTGCATTGTGTGTATATGTGCAGGCATACATGCGTGTGTGCATATGTGTGCGTGCATGTATATGTGTGCAGGGTGTCATACAGGGGGGGGGGAAAGGGGGGATATCCCCCCCTAACCCAAGTTTCCCCCCCCCCCCTAGATATCAGACCAGAATTAAATTAATTTTATCTTAAAACAAAGTAGTATGCCAAATTAAAGTGAATACAGTTAAAGCTCAATGTAAGGGCAGTCAAGGTTAGTTCCAAAGCTAACCTCAGAGGATGTGTGTGTGTGAGGGGGGGGGGGGGCATGCCCCTTGTGTGTGTGTGTGTGTGTGTGTGTGTGTGTGTGAGTGGGAGGGGGGGAAGAGTAGTAACGAAGGTCAAGGTTAAAGCTTGACCACATGACTGAAGCTAACACAGGAGATTCCTACCTACACATGAGGTACACACTACAGTACAAACATGTAGCTGGTACCAACCTTCTCCTGCACCGTCTTCTGCAAGTTTTGGCCAGCCAGTTGGAAGTTGGTGTCGTCAGACTCCTTTAGGAACTGCACAAATTCTTGCACTTTCTCCAACTGAGTGGAAGAACATCGTACATCACCTCAGATTATCAGGTTATGCTAGTCTTTAACATACCGTGGGAGGGTTTCTACAGAAGTCAGGCCAACACTTCTTCATCCAATAGCTGAGGATGTCTAGTACCCTGGAGGGAGGGAGGGAGGGACGGAGGGAGGGAGGGAGGGAGGGAGGGAGGGAGGGATAGAGGGTGAGGAAAGGGAAGTAAGGGAGCGAAGGAATCCATAGATGTTGCTACTATCATTAATTAATCAAACTACAAATTAATCTGTACCTGAGTTGTATGACGTATCTCCATTTCTCAGCTTACGCAATTTCCTCTTCTGTGGCGTCAGGAGCAACAGTCATGTGGAATGTGAACACCAGTCAAGAACAAAGTGAGCATTTCTAGACAGTTCTATTAATTACAGTAGCATTTTACATAATCTACTAAATTCTCTTCATAAACTGCAGGCCTCTTACAGTCAAGCATAGGCAGATTTATAGCAACATGCACTGAGTTTGTAACATGTACACGTCCAAACTGTGTGCAGCTCCACCCTCTAAATCTACTCTACCTACACGTAGCTATCAATACTCTGGACTCCTGTATGCAGGTATGTATACTATAACATGCACACATTGGTGTCATTGAGTGAAAGGATATCTTCTGAGCAGTATTGAGAGGAAGTCGATGGCTGGGGCAAAGTGCCGGTAGTCCAGGAGGAAGGTGCTCACAAATCGAGGGTCTGGGGGATGAGGGAGGCAACCATGTGATGATCATGCGATAAGTACGGAGACTGTAAAGTATACATGTGTGCACTGGTAACTCAGTCTAGACACATACATGTACACACATTCACACTAGAGTTGAGTCTGTTCATCCACTCCTATTTTGCTATCATGTGCGCAAAGTAGCCTCATTGTGTTACTATGCCACTATAGCTACGGCACAGTGAAAGCTACTTAAAAGTTTACAGGCTGAATAGTAAGGTATGTCAAGCTAACTTAGTTTTAAGTTGCATTAGTCAAAAAGTGGTAGGCGCTTATGATAATTCAGTTTTGGCAAGTCTTAGAAGCTAACTAGAGGCGCAGCATGTCAATCAGCTGGTCAGTTTCACTATAAGCTGTGCAAAACATGTCAGCCTAAACCAATCTCATCCATTCTATAGATGCATTTAATTTGGAGTTACCTACTGCAGAGCCTTCAGTTGGGTGATCTATGTGAAAACACCTGGTTGATCTTGTTTCATTAAAAACCCAGCTAAGTTGACTTTATTTGCCCCCTCACACGGCTTTTCTTCACAGGCCAGTTGTTCCACCAGCTTCTCAAACGTTCCAGCCATCCTCACAGGCTATGATGAGGGCATCCCGACCCTCTGTGTGTGCGTGGGTGTGTGTGTGTGTGTGTGTGTGTGTGTGTGTGTGTGTGTGTGTGTGTGTGTGTGTGTGTTTTTGAGAGATTGTTGGGGGAAGAAAAATAAATGGCTTAGGGTTGTGGCAGGGGACCTGTCAATTGCTATATGAGTCAAAACCAAAAACTTTTAATTTTCATCTAAGTTATTGATAATCTCAAGAATGACCCATTCTTTTAGTGCATACAGGTACACATAATCATTTAATAGTTCTGAGCTGGTCATCAGGAGAGTACCACAGACTGATCATCGAGCAGCCACAGGTTTCGGCCCCTTTAACCTCTCGACCTGTGACTGTCTACAGAAAGGGCGGGGCCACTCTCATAGGGTCGAGTCCAGCATGTGCGATACCTTTGAGATCTCCAGTATACACGCCGTATTAACACGCTTGTTTACATTTTACATAGTACCTTTCGTTGTTAACTACTTGTACCTGTAGTGGTTATGCATGCAGACATAGGCTAAAGTAAGGATATGACGTCCATTTTGTCCTGTCATCAGATGGTCTGATTCTTGTCATTTGGTTTCCGCTTTGTGGCTAGACAGATAAATAAGAGTATGTATACCATTGCCTATATGCTGCTTTACTTCATTTTTATGCCATGATGCAGATGTGGTTGGATTTAATCCTCACCTTTCTTTCCCTTCCTTGCTTGAAACTAGAAAACATGTGCTTTGTTGACGCTTATGTCATTGTTTATCTTTTGTGGTTACTACTTGTTGAATACAATTAGTAAGAATTCTTTTTTAGCAGAGCTTTGCATACTGGTACCTGTACATGTAGCTGCAGAGCAATACCTTATTATTGACTATAGGAATCCGAACATAGTGAAAAAATTGAAAACAGTGTGTGTGTGTGTGTGTGTGTATGTGTGTGTGTGTGTGTGTGTGTGTGCGTGTGTGGGTGTGTGTAAAGTATGTGCTATAGGTAATATTTCCTTCTGGAGTGTGGAGTCAGGTTGATTGATGCCAAGTGGCTCACTACTAATTAACTGTGCATAATTAAATGCAAAATCACAAAAATGAAAAAAAAGGGATGGAACCCCAAACAAGCAACCAAACGCGGAATGAATGATACCACAATACACTAGTACAGTCACATGGTATCATACTATGATAAATTTATTGGTCACGTAGCATTTATAGCTCCAATTAAGGCCCACCTTCTCTGATGACAAAAGTGGAGGGGTCCTCCTTGCCATCCTTCTTCATGAGGTGCAGGGAGCCTCTCTTGGGGAGGGTGGAGTGTTTGTGGGAGCCATTGGGAGAGGGAGTGACTGTGTATGTGTGTGTGTGTCTGTGTGTGTGTGTGTGTGTGTGTGTGTGTGCATTTGCGTGCATGTGCGTGCATGTGTAAGGGAGAGGATTGACTACTCTACATACATGTATATCGTCTATGTGGCAGTCCCAGGTAGAAAATTGAACATTACTCCATCGCATATTTCAATTACGTCACTGTGTTAAAAGCACTGTCATCTGAGAATTTCCTTTAAGGGCGGGGCTCACATGCGCTGCATAAACGCATCAAAATGTGAGGCTTCTACGCGGTGCATATGAGGCCCGCCCTTAATGGAAGTTCCGAGATACAGCGCTTAGAACGCAGTTATGCAATCGAAATAAGCACCAGAATAATTAATATCCATTTTCTACCTAGGACTGCCACATTATTGTCATGTACAGTCATACTAGCGTTTAATTGGAACTCATATGTCATGTACACGTGCAACACCATTGCTAGATACACAATTCGGTTCAACTACTCTCTTAGCTGACTCACGAGGCACGACATCAGCGGATACTACCTGCACTGCCTGGGAGGAGCCGGGAGGACCTGCGTAGGTATCCGGGGTATAGAATGTCATCAGTAGTTCGAAGCTCTGTAGGTCAGAGATACAAGAAGGCATACAACAAATTAGCTACAGTTGAATGAACGTTTTAGCTAGGACTTACATGTACGACAGCCACATATGTGAAGGATCTACACATGTATGCTTACATGCACATGCAGACAGTGTTTCTTGGGAATTGCTTACTAGAGTTGCCTACAAATTAAACCATAATACATCAGATAGATCAACCACTGCTATTTTACAACAGACAGCTTAGGTTGCACTGACAGCTATACACACCCCAGCTCAGGTAATGACAGCCCAGACCCAAACCTTCTGAATGAAGTGTGTATTTTTCAATAGTACCCACACATGCACGTACCACGTCCTTGGACCTAATTCCTTCCCTGAAGCAGTAATGATACCTCTAAATAGACAATGCCATTGGTGGTACTGCATCTACCCCATTGTGAGAGCTAGGGGCTTACAGAAGGTATCTAATGAAAATACCAACTCATGACTACATCATGGAACTTTCAGAAACGTGAAATGACATCCAATCGTGTCGTGCCTTGCAATTAAATCCATTCAAAAACTCAATTTGACACAAAGTTTCTCTGCAATGACTGAATACCACAGCTATGGGCATATGCTAAGTTAACTTGAGAGAATGGCTGGTCCATTCCATTCAGAGCTAACGAGTTGAGGAGATGCTACTCTCTGCCACTAATACGTTAATGGTCGTGTACTCCTTCACGGGCAGTATGACTATAGTGGATATGTGGTATGAACCTACCACAAGATATACATGTACAAAAAGTTAACCCTCTGAGCGCAGCACGCTCTACTTTAGTTAATCTTCATCACGGAGAGCGTATATATACTCATACTGGTATTCATAGCTTACCGGATGCTGACATGGCTAATACGCTTTCAAGGAAGCCCCTCATCACGGAGAGCGTATATATACTCATACTGGTATTCATAGCTTACCGGATGCTGACATGGCTAATACGCTTTCAAGGAAGCCCCTACTAATCCCTACTGACGTCGGCAATGTCAGCAACTGATCTGAAGCTCCACCTATCGACCTAGAGAATCTAAGCACTAAGATTTTGTGGTACTGCTTTTACACTGGCAGCTTAGGCAAGCTTTCTAGCACCAGGAGCACAATTAGTAGCGCTTGAGGCATCAATCCAAGACTTATCAACCCCAGTAACTCACCAGCTAGAGGGCACATATCGATGGCTCAAGAACAGGGAGAGTATGAAGGTTAGTGCTCGAGTTTAGCTTAGCCTAACGATATACTGAGGGCGCAATGTCGCCTTTAGTATACAATTCATATTACTGACACCTTGACAGTTCCTAGCCTCCAAAGCTGCTGTTCACCAAGGTTCACCAAGTAAACTAGTTTGCAGCCATAGAAAACTTTGAGTTCATGTACCTTGGTAATATTTTCATGTGAGCAAATGGAATTTAATTTCCACATCTGTGCTCTAAGGGTTAAAGTAGTGTGTACACTAGCTTACACACACACACACACATGGGCACGTCGGCAGAGCCTAAAGTACTTCGTGCGGTTGCCACATATATTGACAACACATACTATACAGCTTGCCCAGGTACATGTACTGATCTTCAGTCAGTACCAAAAGTGGTACAATCACTGCCTACATGTACAGGGCTACAAGGGAGTGGTCACTCTGAACCTTGACCTGTGGGTCAAAAGGCTTAATAACCATAATTACATATTTAATAATCACTACAGTACCTGAGTTGTATGACATATCTCCACTTCTCAACATATGCAATCTCCTCTTCTGTGGCGTCAGGAGCAACAGTCATGTGGAATGTGAACACCAGTCAAGAACAAATTGAGCATATTTAGATAGTTCTATTACAGCAGCGTTTTACACCATCTACCAAATTCTCTTAGGCATCTTATGTGTACAGTCAAACCTACTCTCCTAAATCTACTCTACCGTGTGTAATTCTACTCTCGAAATCTATTCTACCTAGTAACAAGGCTGATATTTCATATCCAAAAACCAGCCGGGTTTTTTAAATCATCCATCTGAAGGTTGTGCTCAGCAACAGGTAAGTCTATCAGTATGCTAAATGCAGCTGTAGAATGGATCAGCTTGGCTAGACAGTCTCATCATGTACAGCTTTCAGCGAAAATGTTGACACAGCAATTCATAGTGCGCTTCCAGTTAGCGATCAGAACTTGCATTATCAACGTTGCCTACCACTCTTTCGCCGTCTAGGCAACACAAAACTAACCTAGCTTGACGTACCTCGGCCTACTCAGCCGGGCGCATGCTCCGCGCGCGCCCGGCTGGTAAAAGTGGTAGGTACTTAAGATAATTCAGTTTTGGTAAGTCTTAGAAGCTAACTAGAGGCACTGTATGAATCAGCTGGTCAGTTTCACTATAAGCTGTGCAAGACGTGTCAGCCTAAACCAACCTCATCCATTCTATAGTTGCATTTAATTTGACCTACATACAGCTGAGAACATGCAGCCCTCAGTTGAGATGATCTATGTGAAAACACCTGGCTGATCTTGTTTCATATGTCAATTTAAAAACCCAGCTAAGTTGACTTTATTTGCCCCCTCACCCGGCTTTTCTTCGCAGGCCAGCTGTTCCACCAGCTTCTCAAACGTTCCAGCCACTATCACATATCGTTCATCCTCACAGGCTATGATGAAGGCATCCCGACCCTCTGTGTGTGTGTGTGTATGTGTGCGTGTGTGTGTGTGTGTGTGTTGTGCATGTGCGTAAAAAGTGTGTGCCATAGGTAATTACATTCACGTACTATATTCCTTCTGGAGTGGAGTCAGGTTGATTGGTACCTCGTGGGTCACTACTAATTAACTGTGCATAAATTCAAAAACATTTCGAAACCCCCCATACACTAGTACAGTCACATGGTATCCCACTATGATAAATTGCAGTATTTATTGGTCATGTAGGATTTATAGTTCCAATTAATGCCCACCTTCTCTGATGACAAAAGTGGAGGGGTCTTCCTTGCCATCCTTCTTCATGAGGTGCAGGGAGCCTCTCTTGGGGAGGATGGAGTGCTTGTGGGACCCATTGGGAGAGGGGGTGACTATGTGTGTGTGTGTGAGAGAGAGAGAGGGAGATATAGTCACAAGTATATACACTATGAGAGTCCCAGATAGAAAATTGAATATCATTCTGTTGCATATTTCGATCACGTCACCGTGAAATATATCAGAACTTCTGTCAGGGCAGGGTTCATATGCACTGCACAAATATGTCAACATGTGAGGCTTCTACGCGGCACTTATGAGCGCTGCCTTTAATGGAAGTTTTGAGATACAGTGCTTAGAACCCAGTTACGTGATCAAAATAAGTGACACAATAATGTTCGTTTTCTACCCAGGACTGCCATACATTTATAGTCACACTGGCATTTAATTGGCACTCGTGTCATGTGTGTTACACCAATGCTCGATACACAATTTGTCTTAACTACTCTCTTAGCTGACTCACGAGGCACGTCATCAGTTGATACCACCTGCACTGCCTGGGAGAAGCCGGGAGGACCTGCGTAGGTATCCGGGGTATAGAATGTCATCAGTAGTTCGAAGCTCTGTAGGTCAGAGATAAAAGAAGGCATACAATAAAATTTAATCAGCTAAAGTTGAATGAACCAGTACATTATAGCTAGGACATAATTACACGTACGACATGTGAAGAATCTGAAAGGGCTTAGTTCAAAAGTTGATTCTTAGCAAATGTATGCTGTCTGCATATTATATATGCGCATGCAGACAGTGTTTCTCAGGAATTGTTTACTAGCTCATTGCACGCCATCAGTACGTCACACGCGTGATCCCACCACGTGTTAGTTTCTACAAAATAAGGTAGACTAAAAATATCAGTGTAGTGTTTGGCAGTTTTTTCACTTACCAAGTTAAAGAAGCAACGAAATCTCTGCTGCTTTTGTTGGGAGACTATCTGCTGCAGCCATCCAAGGCAAAAAGGGCGGTTGATTGAAACCATGCAGGCGCTTCAGGATCGATCAATCGGTCCATGGTAAGTTTGATACGGCACTGCTGTAAGCGTAGTTTTTGTGCCCTGACATCAAGAAAGATGGTCCTACTGAATGTCTGACTCTCTACAGAAGCAAGAACCTCACAAGTGTAAGTGAAGATGAGAGCAGAGCCTGATTATCCATGTAGCAGTGTAACCAGTATGGCTAGCCGTAGTTAATCAATGTTATGTTTTGCCGTGTATATCTGTTATTTTACAATTTTTGTCTACATTCGGTACTGTTACATCATCATTACTAATCACTCTAACTATTTAACGGCTAATAAAGGAAGGGGTTACCTCTTCCTAGCCGTATCAAGAACTTACAGTCGTCATAACCACTTAAGTGGCTTGTGGCGTAGTGGAATGATTACGTAATAGCCACTATAGTGGCCTACGGCGTGCAAATGAGCTAGAGTGGCCTACAAATTAAACTACATAATCTTACATGATTCATACTGGATATCAGCCACTGATATTTTACAACAGAGAGCTCAGGTTGCACTGACAGCTATACACACCCCAGCTCACGACAGGTGACGACAGCCCAAACCCAAACCTTCTGAATGAAGCGTGTAGCTATAGGCTAAGTTCAATAGTACCCACACATGTACGTACCACGTTCTTGGACCTGACACCTGTAAAGAGATAATGCTATTTGTGGTGCTGCATCCACCCCATTGTGAAAGCTAGAGGCTTACAGAAGGAAAATACCAACTCATGACTACATCATGAAACTTTCAGAAACGAGAATATGACATCCAACTGAGTCGTGCCTTGCAATCAAAAAACTCAATTTGACACAAAGTTTCTCTGCAACGACTCATTGTTTTGAATACCACAGCTATGGGCATTCGCTAAGCTTGAGAGAATGCATCCAGAGCTAACGGGTTGAGGAAATGCTACTCTCTGCCATCAATACCATAATCTCCCGAAAATAAGCCCACCCTCGAAATTAAGCCCACCCCCCTCTTCAAGCAAAAGTTATTGTAGAGGGTCATTTACTCTTGAAAATAAGCCCACCCCATTAACTACACAAGCATGTTTATAATGAAATCTTCTGTGTGTGCGTTGGCTTTCCTGGTAAACAGTATAACTATATAAATGTTTCAAGAAAAAGTCAATCAGTTTGTGGATGTGGGATGGCTTTCCAGAGAACAGAGATTGTTGTTACTTTGTTCTGGCTCTTAGTACACTTGACACTTGTGCAAACACAGCTCCAAAGAGCCTAGTTTACAAGCTGTATATACTCCTTTGTACACTTCCATGTATACTGTTGTAAACTCTTGTAGATGAACTACTTCAAAAGAAAATGGTTCATATACGTACAAGAGTTCACAACTAGGTTTACAAAGAGTATACAGCTTGTAAACTAGGCTCTTTGGAGCTGTGAAACAAAGCCCTTCACATCTTGTTATGTCTGGGTGGGTTTATACTAACTCATAGGGCGGGCCTATTTTCAAGTGAAATACCAAAACACTCGAAAATAAGCCCACCCCCTCTTTGAGTAGCCACTAAAGTTCATCGCCCATGGGCGTATTTTCGGGAGATTACGGTATATGTTAATGGTCGTGTGCTTTCTCACTCACGAGCAGTACGACTACAGCGGATATGTTGTATCAACCTACCACAAGACGTACCAACACTTAAAGTAGTATATACAATAGCTTACACACACACACACACGTGTGCATGTGTGGGCAGAGCCTAAAATACTTTGTGCGGTTGCCAAGTAGACAACACATACCTATACACAAACTACAGTACCACTCACGAGCAACTTGTCGGTCCACGCGTGTCCACTCGTGAGTGACTCGCATGTCACATGCGTATACGTGTGTATGTACACGCGAGTACACGTGAGTGCGCACACTCGTGCGATGCGAGTCAAACACTTGTGTATTGCCGAAATTAATGCGAATCACGCTCACTCGTAGGATCGTTCAGCCTGGCTCTTTTTCCTTTGTTTCAGTTGCTACATGTAGTTTTCGTTTTCAACTAGTAAAAATCACGCATCGTTTCAAGTTGTGAGTGCACTGCACGTGCGTGTATTCACGTGTGCGAGTGTGAGTGCGAGTGCGCGTATTAGCGAGTGACACACGAGCGACGAGCGAGTACTGTTAAGTTACTCGTGAGTGGTACTGTATACAGCTCGCCCAGGCTCGTCCCAAACTGATCTTCAGTCAATACTAGTATAAATGTATACCTGGCTTTTCTTCACAGGCCAGTTGTTCCACCAGCTTCCCAAAAGTCCCAGCCACTACCACATACCATTCATCCTCATAGGCTATGATGAGGGCATCCCGACCCTCTGTGTGTGTGTGTGTGCGTGCGTGTGTGTGTGTGTGTGTGTGTGTGTGTGTGTGTGTGCGTGTGTGTGTGTGTGTGTGTAAAAAAGCATGTGTTATAGGTAATTACATTGTACATTCATGTACTATATTATATTATTCCTTCTGTGTGGAGTCAGGTTGATTGCTACCTAGTGGTTCACTACAGTACTTTCCTAAAATAACTTGGCAGAAGTGCGCGTACGTAGTTAGCGTAAACGTAGCACAGCGTAGAGCGTAGAGTGCATAGTGCTAGCGTACTGGCGTCGTAGTTACGTCGTCACAACTACGCTTATAATTACGCTGCGGAAGTACGTTCGTGTAAATATTTCCGCTACGCACGGTTACGGTATTATCATGATTATTGTATGCGCGTTTACTAGAAACAGAGCACGAGTGCCAAGACAAGTACAAGTGGTCGAAGTTCGTTTTCTACCTACAAGAACTCCAAGTTTTCGACATTCTTCCCAAGGAAATGACACTGAGTAACTAAAGTGACACTATTCTTATATTGCTGTTGTATATTTATGCTGCTGCAAGTATTATTTGTTTGAGTAGTAATGTACTTGATATAAAATATGAACAGGGAATATACATGTAGTATGCACGTATTTAAACCTTGAAAACATTGTAATGAGCCTCACCCATTTCTTGTATGATTGTAGCCTCGCATGCGTGTCACCTGCGAGTTCGAGTACTTGGTGGGTGTGGCTACATGCCTGCCTAGCTAGGCGCCTAAGGGTATTAAAATACTAAGAGTTAAACAGTCCCTCTACTTGCCATAACAATTTCCAGTAACTGTTGTTATGCATGAGCTGGCCGACCTCTGTCATTACTATACTAGTCTCGCGTGGCCAGACTCTCGTCATAGTTACGCACGCGTGTGACTTGCGAGTGCGTATATGCCATTCATTGGTGAGCAGTGTAGCTATACAGTTAAGTTATATAGCTAAAATTTTCTTCTAATTTAGTTATGCTGGCCTAAGTCAGACGCTGTACATTAGTGTCCACGCGTGTCCACTCGTGAGTGACTCGCATGTCACATGCGTATACGTGTGTATGTACACGCGAGTACACGTGAGTGCGCACACTCGTGCGATGCGAGTCAAACACTTGTGAAATTGATTATTATGTATTATATAATAATAGGTATACGTACACATAACTGGTGTCATTTACAGGTACAAAAACGGTTTAATATAGTAATACAAAAATATCGTAGTCTAGCTTCTGCAAGTTCCTTGACCCTCTTGGTAATCTTACCGGGACGACCAGAACCTGGCTTCCGTGTCAGCGTCCCCCCTAGGTTGGTAACGGAGCCTTTAATATACCTTCCCGGCTAGCTTTCTTGCAGTCGCCTTCCGCTCGCGATCTTTCCTGGAGTGAGCCCGAATCGGTTGTAGTACACTATTCGCCGCTTTGTGTAGTCGTCCAATACCATGATTTGTAGCAAAACTTTCACACTCCTCAGACTGAAGCCACGTGTAAATTATACACTGTTATATTGCTTATGTAAACACTCCGCCCATTTAATGCGCGAGGAAAAAATACGTTACGTAGTGCGCTACGTTATAAAGTACGCTGCGCTACGTTTAGTACGCTTCCTGCTATGCAAACGTAGAACGTACTTTACTAGCGCAGCGTAACGTAGCTACATTACTGCCAAGTTTTTTTAGGAAGGTTTATTAACTGCAAAAAGTTTCGAAAGGAATGGTACCCCAAAAAAGCAACCAAACAAGGTAGGAACGACACCACAATACATGTACACACACCAGTACGGTCACATGGTATCATGAACAATAAATTGCAGTATTTATTGGTCATGTAGTGTTCATAGCTCCAATTAATGCCCACCTTCTCCGATGACAAAAGTGGAGGGGTCCTCCTTGCCATCTTTCTTTATAAGGTGCCTCTCATGGGGAGGATGGAGTGCTTGTGGGAGCCATTGGGAGGAGTCACTGGGTGTCTCTGTACATGTGAGGGAGATATTATGAGCATGAACATCAGTCTACTCCAGACTTGTCAAGTCTCAGGCATCCTGTGTGAGACACATGCATTGCATTATCATGTCATGATCACACACATCCTAGTGTGCATCTCACGCTTCACGGTTCTTGCTGCTTATGTCTAGCTATGATCATTCTCGAGCTCAGGAAGTACCGTATGTACATGTAGTCTCCTGAGCCAGACCACAATCGCATAAAGCCACCACACCATTTGGTGCAGGGAGCCTGGGATGGCAGTGCTCACAATAATGTCCAGTAACGGGAAAATTTCCGGCAATATTTACATGTGTACGGACAAAATCAAAGTTATCTGGAAACAATGTCTAAATAAAAGTGTGTAATAAGGAATGACTTCAACCTAGCTTACTATATATACCGAGTTTGCAGTTTACTTACATAATTATAACAAAGTAGATATTATAACCCAACACATATCTTTTCACAGTCTTCTGTTGAGTTTTGCAAGCTGTTTCAGAACGTTTGCAGCATTTCCGCTTCCAATTGTACTATCACCTTTTTAGTGGAGCCACGTGTATACTTAACCCATACAACTGACATTATCTCTATGAATGCAATACCCGCGGCTGTGCAAAGGGACTGCTGATGCTATAACCCCCACGGAATTTTAATAACACAGACTTGAGTGTAACTGTGTGTTTCAAAATTACATCCCTCATATTGTGCAATTTTATATACTGCCAAGTGCAAGCATTTCAGGGAGGCCAGTGTATACACCCCCAAGTGTAGAGAATCTAAACTCAGCAGAACTGGGAGGGCTCCACATAGGAGTGTGTGTGGAGTGAGGTCCTGGACCATGGAGGTAAAAAACTTTAGGATGAAATTTGTGGTTTTAGCTACAGTGACAAGATATGACCAAAACTAAGCATAATTTATATGCGTCCTTGGAGCAATGTACTTGTATGGGTTTACTCTGGGGCTTCATAAAACATGTAGTTTTGAGACCTTACCCTTGCAATTAGTCCTACCCTCTGATCATCACACAAATCTTTATGCTTGGGAGTGTGGTTCACTCGGAATATATAATTGCCGAGCGCCACAGCTGTGAAATACAGCAGCAGAGCAAGTGGGAGCACAATTTATGCACAGTCTGCCATGAACTCTGGCCAACACGTGTCACTACCAAGAACTGTGATGTGTACGTATGTATAAGGTGCAAACGTGGCAAAGTTAAACTCAAGTAGTACTTCAGGGACAATGATATGCACCCAGGAGATGTTCCATCTTGCTTTCTGGGATTGACCCAAGTCGTAGAAATGATCATTGCACGTACTTGCTCTATCATGTCTGTATACAGGAAACATGGTGGACAGCGAGGTTACAAGGGACACGTGGTCAACTTGCCGCAGGACATAGGGTTTCTCAAACACCTGCCTTGTAATGTCAGTGATTTGCCCATCCTGATTGTCCGTCGTCATGGTGCAGATAACACCCACTCAGACTTCTGAGTACGAAGGGAACGAATACTGCTGGCAGTGGAGTGTCTCAAGGCAAACAATTCTTGCTACAAAGACATCATAACTGACCATAATGCCCTGCACCTCCTGCCAGAGGATGGCATCCCTCCTAAGTTACTCACAGTTGATGAAGCAGAGGAACAGAAACAATGCGGTCCACAGTCGGACATCAGTGAAGAGGACAATGGCCATGACAGCCATTCCTTTCTACCACTTCTGCGCATTTATGGACTGGACCAAATGTGCTTGAAAAATTGCTTGTATGGCTATAGTATAAATTGCTGTAA